>LQNS02277765.1:266118-286680 GCA_001587735.2 Parhyale hawaiensis
ATAGTTTAAGCCTCCCTAAATCAACAGTAAGCTGTTCTAAGAGAGGAGAAGGAAGGGACATCAACACACATGGAAGAAGAGTAAGAACAGATGTAAGATCAGCAGGAGTATGAAATCGGAAGGCACCCAAGTGAGTGAGACAGTTGCCCCGCAGGCCTAACTAACCTAACCCTATGACAGGCTCTTCACTAAAGCCATGGCAGAAAGCAGGATTGGATGAGGCGAAAGAATTAATATGGGGACGGAACAAACAGAGGCCGGGCCAACTCCTCTGCCAATTCTTAACAGACGTATCCCGCTTGTAATCAAGACGGGGCTCCAGCTTACCACGTTCCTTAGTTTTACACAGTAATGTCAGCATCACAAATTTAACCGAGAAAAACAGTATCAGTTCCGTATAGGGCCCACGTGAGATGTACGTATTACACCAGTACCTGTAAAAGCTAAGGCGCCTATTCTACCTGAACCTGATCTGGCCCATTCTTCTGTAACATAGCACATACGCTGAGATGAGCTGCGTTAATATACAAGAAAAAATAATGAAGATAATGCACTAATAGGAATGAATGAGGTAATAACCAAAGACACAAATATGCTTTGCATTTTATTATGTGATGATAAGTGGCACAATTGATGGCCAAATGCATAATTGGGAACCATCATGAAATGTTCCACACCTGATGGTTTTTACGTAATCCCGACAACTAGTACAACTGCTCTCACTACTCTGGAGTATTCCCTCACGGCACCGCCCCAGCAGTTGCCTAACCACATACAACGAAGTGCCACAGCTGCAGGGCCGCCCAGATGAGACCCCACGCACCGCACGGTGCTACGAGACGACCGCTTAGCATCTATGAAATCTTCTAATGTTCTCATGTCATTCAAAATATTGAATTTAATAGGTTATAGCATTATTATATGCAGATACATATTATGTATTACAATCATCATTAGGAACAAGAAGAAGTTATACTTTTACAATGGTGTATCTGCATAGCCGCTAGAAGTGAAACATAACTTTTTTGGGCAACGCATACCAAAAGCTAATGCAATTATACCTTTATTCATTCTCAGTCATATACAAAGCACATCAATTTAAAACTGTCTACTAAAATTGAGAATACGCCCAACCAAAAGTATATTTTACTCATGGGACGCTGAAGCCAATAGATGTCATTGAATAAAATCATTGCAAGTCACATGACGTGATAAGAGTCAATTGGACCAAATTGCTTCTAAGCTACGGTAGTAATGTGTCATAAAACGAACCTTTCATTAACTTTGATCTGGTAATTTTACCAAATCTCGGAGAGGGGTTAGAGATTAATGCATGATCTCACTAACAACTTGGACGAGTGAGAAAACACAGTGTTGAAGCTTGTATAATACTTAAAATCAATGGCACACAATCACATGTATTGACAGGACAAAAGATGAGGTGCGATTTTCCGGAGGGGAAGAATACGCTGGGTGCATTTATTTAGTGTGCCTGTAGAGCGTGGAATTGTTCAGCAAGTTACAGCTCAAGGTGTGGTAGTACTCACTTGATTGAAATAAAACGCCTACCAAAATTACGACCGGTCACAGTATCCAACTGGACTTAATACATAAAGTCCTTACATTGCCCCAAAGTGAACTCACCATTGTCTCAGCGATCAAAACCAAACTATGCAGCGATTCTTGTACTGAACCTTAAATAAGAAACACAGCTTACCTGCCATTCCGACAAAAACAAAATTTGGCAATAAATCAGATTAAGAAAAATGGACTGAGTCCAGGGTTCCAGCTCTCACCCTTCAGTGACCGAGCGCCAAACCCACGCTGAAACCCTAGTTGGTAAACGAATCGTGGAGCGCTCGGTCACTTCACTCACTCTACAGATACGTTATGCCCAAGCCGGCATCACATGAGGGCAACTGCAACCCCTTGACAAGTTTTCATGACAGCTAGGATACAATAGACACCGTTTTTCGCAGTAGTGACAAATTACGACTATTAACTCTTGACTTCGCATCGCATTGCAAAAACATAGTTATGCAGCACATCAAATCTGAATGATAAATGCCAGTCGGGATCACATCTGAACTGTTCTTTGACAGTCTGCCTTGAGTTGCAAGACATTATACAACACATAAATGCATGAGGTATTCTTTAAAACGTATTTGAACACACTGTCTGCGCATTTGTGGCACATATTTACAGCGGATTCCGCTTACCGCTATATGTTATTCACTAAGTAGCTTCGTTTATTGTGGAAAACGTTCCGTTTACAGGGAATAATTCATTGCCATTAACTTGTTTAGAGAAAAGGTGTAAAGCATTCATTAGAAGTAATTATTCAATAAAAGTAGTTCTTCTGCAAATGGTTAACTGTTATACAGGTGGTGTTTAGGCGTGTGCAAAATTTTAAATTTGTGGTGATTGTTTAAAGCAATTAGAGCCAGGGTTGGCAGGTTTCAACCAAATAAAAAAAACATGGTTTAAAACAACCAAAAAAACAGGTTTTTTGTTCAATTGTTTTTTATTCGATTTGTTTGGTTTTTTATTCATAAATATTGCAAAATAAACAGTTTTAGCTACTTTTAGAAACATTCAATTTCAATTACACAACTAAAAAAAAAACGATGAGTTGATGCGTTTCATTTAGGGATCCGTTCAACTGCTAGGACAGTTAGGGTCAACTATTGCTTATGTTTATTAAAAACCTATAACCTATAGAATTTTGTGTATTTCATTTCAGAGATGCATATCATATTATATTCTGGTATGCCTGCAGCTACTGAAAATTAGAACCAATAGTTCAAGTTTCTATTAGATAGCTAGTGAGCTCATGAGAAGGATGTAGCCATATAGCTATTTCATTTTCTTCAATTCAATACTCTGCTTTTGATTAGCCAGTAGCTAGCTAATTCTATCAAATTGTATTTGTAATTTGAAAAGTTTTTAGGTTTTTCAAAGGATTTTACATTGCAATAATGATAAATCATAGCTTCTTTGCAGTTTGTATATTAAATGTAGCCATAGCAAATACAGATACTCTGCTAACTGCTGTTTCTTAACCCTTTTTCTCTAAGTCATTCTTATACAATAGGAAGTCGAAATGAAACGACTACGATTGTTGATGATTAGCTAACTACATGTTTACAAAGCAGATAACCCTTTAAATGTTGGACAAAATTCATAGAAATAGAAAAAAACATCAAAATAAAAAAAATAAATAAACAAAAAACGTGGGTTTTTATGCTTTTAGCCAAAAAAAAACATGGCTTTTACTTTAAACAAGAAAACATGGTTTTTGCCAACCCTGATTAGAGCACTGACAAAATGCAAAGGGAAAAATAGTACCAACTGCAGGCAGTCAAATTAGCCTATTCTAAATTACGAAAAGAAAATCGGGCCAGTGAGCTGCGGAGTGTTTGGTAATACGCATTTATAGAGGATACAAAGAAAAAGTACTTTGGTTAATTTGAATCTGAAGCACATAGCATTACAGCTCAACCTTCGCCTTTTATCTATATGCAGTTCACGTGTAAAAAGCACATCATGCTCTAGAGGGAATCGAACCTTCACACTGCGGTGTAGGATTATTCCACCGTGACAATCGTTACATTCGGAGCATACCTACTTATTGCCAAATTTCAGCCTATAACCTTAAAAGTTGTATGATTAACCTGATATGGTTTATAGCATTATATGTAGTACCAGTACTATCTCCAATTTTCGGTGGTTATTGTTGTTTTAGCTATTTACTTTTAAAGTGGCCGTGACGATTGTTACACAGATGCACACTTGAGTTCGACCTAGAGCTTCAAAAGTGCAAAATTCTCTGAAAGTACTAATGGATATCTGAATATTTCATATGGGAGTTATTGATGAAAGATTAGGCTATCCAAATGTGTATAGTTTTTGTAAGGCGCAATTACTATTTTCCCTCAGAAGCCAAAGAAGCGCCGTGACGATCGTTACAAAAATAGCGTGACGAACGGTACACTGCAAATTTCTTACCAAAAATAATATAAATAAAGCAATTAAACAATTGTTAGGTGGTCATAGAGTCTTATAACGCATGTTAACAATAATGTTTTTATATGTAAACATGCAATGAATGACTTACCACGATAATAACCATTTCAACTATTAAAATTTATAGTTGGTTTTCAAGTACAAACGCGATGTGACAGTTTTGAAGTATAATGTTTATTTAGTACTATGGAAAACTATGAGTTGAATCTCTTGCATTTTACTGTGTTCATCTTTGACAGAGTGCCCCAAAAATTTGGTTTAATATTTGTGTTTTCTCTTCAGATTCTAAAAGTAGAGGTCTTCATCTTTTATTTGGTATATATAAAAGCTACTTCTGGTGAATTTTCAAATTTTAGCCTCAGATTGACATGAGCGCGCAAGGACTCTGTAGCACTGTCGTCCCAGCCGTAGCCCGCTCTGTAGTGCTTATGGACCTACGAGGCAGCTTCAGGAACACAGTTTCGCAATGTAAGAGCGTCCCGTATTGCCCCAAGCTGCAAAACAACTTGTGTATTACATTTCTAAGCACTTGCTGGTAAACGGTGACAAATTCTAAGCATAAATCACGGTACTTTCGTCGCTGTGAATAACGGCGAAGCGAACTGAGAAAACATTCGTTTCATGCATAGTGACAAATATTCTTCGTTCTCAGTGTGTAGCCAAGTTGTTCGATACTCACATTTAGAACTCTTGACAGTACATATTTTCTGTCTATACTAAGAATACATAAAACCTTGGTTCTTAGAATACACAACATAGTATAGATACAGAAATAAAAACTCTTACCAAGCCGAATATACGCAAAGGAGCATTTAGATCGCAAGGTTGGGCGTGGCTGAGTTAACACATGGTGATTCTGCCATGTAATGTAAACATGGGCACAGTGACAGCCGAGGTCGTGTCAGTCTATTAACGGAGATCAGATTAGATTATTGAAAAGTTTTCTGTCTCCGTTCCTAAAATAGAGGTGATCTAAACAAAGAAAACGTAACTTTAGGGCATATAGGTAGGCAGCATGCAGATAGAAACTGGGATCCCATGCACGAAGGTTTTCCCAAATAAGATAAACGTGCATGGGAACAGCAAGTTGAGAAAAATAAAGTAGGCACGAAAGACAGACGTGTCGAGAGCCTAGCTAACGGCTAAGGTAACCAATCAGCGGAGAATACTCTGGGTGCGAGGAGCAGCAGGGAAATGTGCACGCGCTGATTGGCGGAGACACCATTTGACATCGCATGAGTTACTGTTTACATTGCCCATTTGAAAAATCTTACCTCAAGTGAGTTTGGGTGAAAATTACTTCTTTGAAAAAGACTAAGGCCGGGGCCTCACCGACGCAATATGCGCTCTTCTGAGATTGCTGAAGGAAATATGTTGCTCGAGATTGACAGCAATGCACGGTGCGGGGAGCGATTTGGATTGCGTCGGTGGGGACAGGGGATTGCTATAGGTACCCGACGTTAGGTAAAGTATGTTTTTACTAAAGTTTCTACGTCATAGGTCTCTTGTTGCAGAAGCCTTATGGTCCTCACGTGGCCTAGAATCTCTCAGTAGAACACTGCTCACAACTAAAGCCAAATCGGAAATTTATAGGCATTTATCCGATGTTATCGGACACCTTTCAGTATTTACTCATAGGCAGCCTATAAATTTCCGATTGGCTAAGGCTCACGCAGGGTGCGAGAGCTCCCCCGCTCAATTTCTGCTGGTGCCTCTCCGGGAGCTCGCTCGCCTTCCTGAACACTTGGGAGGCCTTTTCAAACGTCGACTGACTGGCGCATCGCTTACAGGCTGCGGCGGCACAGCTGCAGATGTTCGGGGTGAAGTGGAAGGGGACACAAATGCGATGTGTTGACCTTCAGCCCAGTATACTGTCAGTGGCTTCTCCTCGTCAGACGGATGAACGGTCCGACAACCTGGTCAATGCGGAGGGTATGTAAATATTATTGTCTACTGCGGATGGTTGTCAATAATGACGGCAAGGTAGCATTTGCATTGTCGTTGTGGCTGCTAGTTACCAAAATTCTAAAACCCAGATTCGATTACCGAATTAAATATAAAAAATTCAGCAGAGCCAAGTTTTCCTCAGCAAACTCAATTGCGAGCTGAGGCGAAAAAATGTATTAATTTCTAGTTGCAACTTTGAAGAAACAGCGCAACAAATCCTAAACTGACGGCACCGGTATCCTAACACACAGTTTGTTAGTTGCTGGCCGCTCCGTCGTGAAATGAAGGATGAAACTTGAGGAAATTCAACCAACCAGAAAGAAACCCGTTGCTCAGTCAAAGTTTTTGGACTCGTAACTCAGAAGCCGCCAAAACACCCCTAAGTTGTTGCAAAGAAACTTTAGTGACCATCCTTCACCCACTGAATGTTTTTATCCCTGAAATCGACTACAACAGCAGCTGAAATTAAAAAAAAATCAGGAGATTTTTATAAGAACCAAACTACGCCGAGAAGTGAAGGGACGCGGTTTCGTTCATGTAATTTAATTTCATCTGCTGGTGCAAATCGCCAGTTAGTATTGTGTGTAATGGTCTCGGCTGTACTCAGGCGAGGTAGCGTCGATGGGGTGAGTTGAGAGACTTGTGGTAGTGGGGTGAGATGAGACCATTTTTATCCCATTCACATATTTTCTTCCCTTCCTTAACTAGCCATACTTTACGAGTCAACTTTTACACAGCGTTTGTAGCCAAGTCGTGTGCTAATAAAATAAGCGCACTTCTATTGATTTGTTTTAATTTTTTCCATATTTTTTTTCGTTGCAGCTCGCCCCGACGGCCGCTACAGCACACAGTCAGCTGCAGCCGCCGCACCTCAACAAGGAGACACCCGCTGCAGCGACAGGCTAAGCGCTCTCAGCTCGAGACTTAGCGTAGAGAGATGGACGCTAACCCGAGCCAGCGAGCTCTTGCTGCGCTTACTCACCATTGGATATCCGGACGGTTGCCGAGGAGGCACTGACATCTCCCAGGGATGGGAAGGGAATCGGGGGCGCACGTCGTTACATTAGAGCCTTAAATCTATGGCACCATAGTTCTTGACATTCCTGGTCGATTGCAGCCGTACTCTTTTGACGCCAGTCGGCATATATCTGGAGCACGAACCAGTTCAGCGGGTTTCACAGAAAGGGTGAGGTCAAGTTGACTTGACCTTTACACACAACACGTATATTCCTGGTAGTGAAGACACTCCCGGACTGCGGTCAGTGGTTACATAAAACTCAGCATAACACACTTCCTAGCCTGATGTGCAACCACGACACATATAAGTCTTACATTACTGAGTTTAGGGCGTCCGACCACCAAAGAATCTCTCTATCAGATTCCCTCCAATCCAAAACTTTTAACTAACCTATAATAATCATTAAATTCAGTATTTTACCTCCCCAGACGCAGCGCAGCCTTTCAAGAGTAAAGCTCAGTATGTAGTGAAGGGCATAACGCTTTTCATCAGTAGGAATATTTCATCTCGGCATTCATACTTGAAAATTATTGTTGTCTCAGATCGCTGTTACTGGTAGAGAAATAAGGCGCGAATCATCTCCAAGTGGTGAAAACGAAAAGAGAAGAGACTGGAACGTCTCGGGGCGTAAGACCATCACCCGCAGTGGGAGCAAATTTTATCGCCGTCATTTTTTATTGCCAGCTAATCCTAGTTTTCTGACATGGATCACATCGAGGACAGCCCACCTGACTCCCTGCAAAAAATCATGAACATAACTCAATTCTTTCGACCACTTATTGGATGGACAGACATATATATTTCGAAACGGGCTATTAGATGGCCAAGAATATTCATATACGGCCTATTAAGTGGCCTTCTGGTTCGATAGGTACTAAAATCCTGGCCACCTAACGGCCTGTTAGCTTCAAAAATGAAAAAAGTATTATAAACTCCATAGATTTATAGCTAATATGCAACTTTGGTTTCATTTTGAAGGAAAATAAATCTACGTTCCAACGCACGCCTACTTTTTGATAGTAAAAAGGAAAAATTTTTTTGTGCTGCCACCATCCACCCTAGTACCAGCCCCCTTACAATGAGCTTTTACCCCGCCAACTTTGTAGGTTAGGTAGGCAAAGACTAGTTTCCGTTGTAAAATATGAAGTTTAGAACACAGTAAACTCGTATAAAAACCTATTTTTGATATAGGACATTATTAGCAGAACCAGTCCTGGCACCTAACCTACAAGGTTCTTGGAGGGGTGTAACTCTATCAGGCCAATGCGACATATACATATATACAAATATACTTAAATCTTCAACGAAAACATTATCATTTCTCTCACTTTGTTCGCGGGTGATAAAAAAAAAAGAAACATGCGTGCGGAGGACCCCTTCCGTGGCCCCCACACGGGAGCAGGTAGGCGTCAAACGGGGTGGGTCGCTTACTATCATTCTGCGGCCCACTCGTTTTGCAGAGCACAAGGCGAAGTATGTATAAAGAACCTGCCTAACTCTGCATTGTTTGCGAACTAACACGTCAGAAGGAACTGCGGCCAGCTGCAACATCCCGTGCGGAAAGTGGCACTCGGAACATTCCTTAGGTTTGTGAGGTCCATATATATTCTGACAGGGACACGGTCCGCCCTTAGGGGCTGTAGCCAACTCATGGAAGCTCAACTGTAATTCAAAATTTGACAGAGAGAAAGCTAATTCCCCACTTCCCTGCTTAGAGGGAACAAATATAACCACGGGAAAAAATGCACACTGGTCTTTACTACACTGGCAGAATGGACACACAATGTAGCTATGTCATTTATTTAATACGCACCTGACAATTTCAGGATATGATAAAATTGACTCAAAGAATAGCAAGGCGAGCTGTTATATGAGCCCAGCGGCCAGCATACTGTGAGAAGAGATGAAGCTTTGCTGCAAGTGCCCCTAAACTCGCGTCTGTCACACCCTAAGTTCACCTGCGGCAGTGTCTGTTACTCACAAAGCTCACATGCGGCAGTGTCTGTTTCTCACAAAGCTAACCTGCGGCAGTGTTTCTTACACCCAAAGCTCACGTGCGGCAGCGTCTGTTACTCACAAAGCTCACCTGCGGCAGTGTCTGTTACTCACAAAGCTCACCTGCGGCAGTGTCTGTTCCCCACAAAGCTCACCTGCGGCAGTGTCTCTTACACCCAAAGCTCACCTGCGGCAGCGTCTGTTACTCACAAAGCTCACCTGCGGCAGTGTCTGTTACTCACAAAGCTCACCTGCGGCAGTGTCTGTTCCTCACAAAGCTCACCTGCGGCAGTGTCTCTTACACCCAAAGCTCACCTGCAGTGTCTCTTACACCCAAAGCTCACCTGCGGCAGTGTCTGTTCCTCACAAAGCTCACCAGCGGCAGTGTCTCTTACACCCAAAGCTCACCTGCGGCATGCTGTTACACCCAAAGCTCACCTGCGGCAGTGTCTCTTACTCACAAAGCTCACCCGCGGCAGTGTCTGTTACACCCAAAGCTCACCTGCGGCAGTGTCTCTTACTCAAAAAGCTCACCTGCGGCAGTGTCTCTTACACCCACTCACCTGCGGCAGTGTCTGTTCCTCACAAAGCTCACCAGCGGCAGTGTCTGTTACACCCAAAGCTCACCTGCGGCAGTGTCTGTTACACCCAAAGCTCACCAACGGCAGTGTCTTGTTACACCCAAAGCTCACCTGCGGCAGGGTCGGAGGAAGCAGACAAGGACGGCCCAGCCCCCACCCGCTCCACTACAGGCAGCAACGCGTCAGGTAAAGCAAAGAAATCGTCCCCTTCAGTCGAGAGATCATCGGACATGCAAGATGTCGGCTCAGCACCAGGACCAGGCCCATAATTTGTGGCGCCATTTGATGTCTTGAGGGTAAAAGACACAAATATCTAAATTTCGGGATTCCCAGGATACACATTCACTATTGTGAACATCATTTTACCACTGTTCACCACATATGAAGGGAACAACTACAAAAAAATATCAATCTTGCAAAACAAGTTCGAGATCTTACTAGTACAGTAACGCGGGGTCATTTGAGACGCTTTTTGAAGTTAATAACTCGTCACTGGGTACGATATTTGCGTCCTGTTTTGGCTCATTCTATAGCTCCGTGTAAGGGCTATCAGATGGTACATCAGTAGCTACGTCAGCAAGGATTTTAGCTTTTAACTGTGGTTCACAACAGAAGGAAAACGAGCGTTCCAAATAACCCCGACAGTCCCGAATAGCCCGTGTTACGGCAGGTAGGTAGGTAAATATAGACTGTCAAGTAGAGGTAGGATATTACCAGATGATCGAGAGCAGAGCTGTCCTCTCCCAAGACCGGCTGCAGGGCACCGTCCAGAGGCTCCGATTTCACGCTCGCAACGCAACTATGCAACGCTTCGTTCACGACAGCAACAGAATCTGTAAAAAAAAATCATCATGAAAACCCACTGATTAAAATGCTTGTCACTGAGCAGTGCCTGACAGGAAACACGGCGAAATTGGTACCTACATAGTGTGAGCTTCTCACCAGAAACTGTTATTACATTAGATAGCAGCGGTTACAGCTCATAAGGGAAACATACATGCATAGTACATAAAAAGGAAAGGTTAAGTCAACTTTGACTGGTTTGAGCTGCGAACTGAGGCTCACTGGCCCCAGGTGGAAAGTAAAAATAATGTAGCAATAACAACATCATTTGATAACAAAACGCTTTGACTATCAAGGTCATCATCTTTTTATTATTAGATTCAGTGTTTAACCACCCTAGACGCAGCGAGGCGGTTCAAGAGTGAAGCTCAACCGAAAATAATATCAAGCTTTTCATAAGTGGGAATATTTTATCTCGGCATTCCTGCCGGAAAAACTCAGTTGGCTCAGTGCGCTACTACTGGCGAGAAAAAAAGGCGCAAATAATAGAAAAAGACACTCGAGTGGACGGCTCCTTTTGTGGCCTTCCACACGAGAGATATCAAAGATGTCCCGCGTACTAGGTCGGCTATCCCGATCGAAAGCCCACCCCACGGAACAGAAAGGGAAAAGTAGAGAACATAACTAGCTTTACAAAACTAACCTCGTCAGCAGGAACTGCGGCCAGATGCAGCATCTCCTGCGGAGAAGGCACTCGGGACCCTTGGGTGCGTGATGCTCGAACATATTGTGGCACGGAAAGGGCCTACCATAATATGCCCCTGAGGGCCAAGGTCATCATCACCAACCAATATTATAAGAAAGCATAAAGTTCATCTCCTACAACAAGATAAATTAAATTCGGAGGCAGCCTAAAATATGAACACGAAAATCTATCAAAAATATTGAGAAAATCTTTAAATGTACAGGACAACATCACTTATCATAAATTTGAGACCGACTGAAAGAGACATAAAAAAATAAATTGGTTACTCAAATTAAAGTCACCCATCTAATAAACTCTCAAGCACAGCTACACCCTTAGGGGAGTGTACAGCTGCGTTCAAACACAATTTATCGAAACTATGACATATAGACGATAGGCTCGATTGGCGACTGCCTCTAGTGATTATGAACGACAGAAATGCTGAAGATGCTAGAACAGTCGTACATTTCTGAGTATCAAGACTTCACAATCCAATCTTGGGATCAAACGCTGGACACGCTGATACTGAATGGATCTGCAATCCAAACCACTCAATTGGTGAACCCAGCCACATGTTCACATTTTATCACGACACAAGTTCTGATTTTATTTTTATTTCGTTCTTCATTCTCATCCCTGGCTTCGAAATCATAATAGGCATCTTGAACCACATCTAAGTTATACAGAAAGTAAGTGAATCACGAGCAACGGCGCACATGTGTATCAATATGTCCACCAGTGTTGTGCATCGTGGTGCACATGTACCCATACACCACCACTGTATTTAGCCATAGTCTTGTAAGAGCTACTTGTAGCCAGCACTGTTGAGGCTGGGCGGTAACAAAGCGCGCAGCTAAGCACCAACCACTGCACCGGCGCCATCACCAATTCTTGTCAGCCCAAGTTCAAGTATCGATTCTCAGTGCAATAATAGCAGCCAGCAGACACAGGTGCTGTGCAGGCTAGCAATATTAGATTAGATGGGCAGCAGTAGGTAGGCGGACCAACAGGCCTATTCTTAGAGCAACACTGGGACTTACGCCCCGGTCCTCTATGAGCTATTGCCATTACGTCAGTATCATATAGAGGACTGAGGAATAAAGAAGAAAAAGGGAAAATAGGACCTCAGCCAAAGAGACGATGATGCAAGTACGATTTATTGCTGCTGATCTGCGGAGCTGAGAGACTGCAAGTTAGTTGGTGTGGAAGAGAGAAAATTTAGGATTAACAACTGGACTGCAAGAGTGTACACCTCTACTGGGTAACACGACTAACTGCTCAACAGAATATTGACAAACCGACGGACGCGTTACGCACAATATTAAATGTCCGTATTTCGTGCCCTTCCCAAACGTTCTTGGGAATTTTGCGAAGTTGCATCCATAACTTTTGGAGTTCTGTTGCAAATAGACAGACAAATAAACCAAAGCAAAAAATAATCTCCTTACAAGAGGTAATGTTATCAGTGATTATCTCTTATAAGATAAATACACCTATCAATGTTTTTTACTACCTTAATTTCAGAATTTAAAAGACCTGATTACCAGAGAACGTAAGGGTAAAGTCAACATTGGCCACACCCAGTACTGGGAAACCCACAAGCACTGGTTCGTGCTGCAGATATGGGGTAACTGGCATCCGAGAAGTGTACCACGCAGTCTACTGCAGCTCATTAGCTGTGGCACCATTGATGAAAGCTTCTTATGCAATGACTTGTGCCCCGACAACTCCCCGATACTTCCCATGGCTGGCAAAGGTGAGTGCCCCTGAGCAGGTGCACAGGAATAAATACAGAGCCACAGCATGAAGCGCTGAAAGAGCTCTCTTCCTGAGTTGGTACGTGAACACGAAACATCCAGTGTCACTAGCACAGCACCCTAGCTTACCGCTACCCAGCAAGGAAGTAGTCCGAAACGAGAGCAAATTAACAGAATCCTGCATCATATTTCCCATTACCTCCCAATGTCCGAGTTCAAAGCACTGAATGGAAGACAGATCTATTAATTATACCTATTTATTTAGCTAAAATATCAAGAATGTTACAATATTTTTTCAGTGGTGAACGTAGGTAGATTCCCTCTGTGGGACAGCACCATGACTTGAGGCATCAGCAACATGGTCGGCTGTCTTCCATCCAGCAGGGAGTTCAGTCACCACACTCAACATTAACAAAGATACTCTAGAGAGCATTTTCTTTTACATTTGGCCAAAATATGAAGTCCTGTTCTTGTATAGGTATGAGCTCTGGACTTGACCAATTCAAAGTTCTGTGCTTCAGTAAGTATAAGCAGCCGGACTTCGTAAAATTTCAAAGGCCAGTACAGTGTAAGATAAGAGCGGGACTTAGTCAAAAGTCAAAGTTCTGGACCAGTATAGGTTTAAGACAAAACTTGCATTTTTTTCTGGGAGATGATGTCATCGGCCCTTCTCTATAAGCCCTGGTCTCCCTAGGCTCCTCAGTATAATTGCGAGCAAATGTCTCCTTAGAGCAAAATCACAAAACGGATGGGGTTTGGGCTCCACCAAACTCCAGAGGTACTCTGCCTCTGCTTACAACAGCAAAAATATCATTTGCAACATTCTAGATATTTTTAGCGGCTCGCTCCGGCAGAGTACCTCTGTCAGACAGCGTCGACCTACCCACGGCGAAGCAGAGAGGGGTTTAGTGATTCCTTGGACTGAGAGATCAGGTGCCCTAAAGTAGCATCTATTACAACAGAAGACAAACCCAGAACTCTGTTCCGCTGTATTTAGTTCATGACTTCATTAAGAAATTCTTAGACAGTAAGTTCTCTCCCAAAACTGTAGTGCTGAATGCAGTGAAAAAGAAGATTTTTGTCTCGTTCCCTTTCTTCGGCCCTCAGTCAGAGAAATTGAAAACCGATTTGATATCTCTTGCAAATAAGTATTTTATGTGTGTTGACCTTCGAATTGTTTTAGTGAACAATTTTAGGATTGGAACAATGTTTTCATTTAAAGATAAGCTACCTGCCCATATGCTCTCCTCTAGTGTATAGCTACCAATACTGTTGCCCATCGTGTGGGTCTGCATACGTTGGATCTTCCACGCGCGCACTGAGGGTTAAGAGTGTTTGAGCATATGGCTAGGAGTTTTAGAACAGGTAATTCCTTAACCACACCGTCACATTCAGCAATACGTACGCATGCAGAACAGTGCAATACCCCTATTTTATTAGAAAGCTTTTCCATCCTTGGTTCTGCAAATTCCTGTTCCGACCTCCGAATGTTGGAGTCACTATTCATTTCTAAGCTCAGTCCAAACCTCAACGACATGCAGTCATCATGCCCCTTGAAAATAGCTCCCTATTAAATGACTTTTTTCCCCTGTGGTGTATGCTTTTAGAATAGTAGCATATTTTGAAAATATCAGTGCATCATTTGTTTATGTTTGTTATTTCAGATTGCTGATGATGACCTTTAGGGTCGAAACGTTCGAATCAAATTTTAATAGAATTTTTTTTAATAGAATGCAGCATAATCTATAGGCCTAACTAAACCCAACCTATTCTGATATACATTACCTAGCTTCTTCTTACCTAACTAGCGAGTAGGTAACTTTTTTCACCTAACCCGACCCAACCTTACTTAACCTCAGCTAACTACACCTCAATATCTTTTTTTCATAACAGAGATTAAGTAAGAGAAAAGCAGACCTCGCCCACCTAACATTTCTTCATGGATTGAATCCTTGTGTAATTACCTAACTCTTCATAAATCAGCAATTTTTACCTGATAGGTCCAGCAAGCAGAGAGCGTACCGGGAAGACTCAATGGGACTAAAATAAAATTCAGCCATGACCGCACTGCATGTAGCCAAATAACGTCACACCGAGGAGTCGAAGTACATGTTTGAGGGGTCGGACCTCAGGCTTTCATAGGTTGGGATCGTAATCCAAATCAAAATCGCATTCAGTGTCGTATTCTTGACGGAAGAGAAATCATATGAATGTTTATTGTTAAAGTTTCTTTACATGACGACAATGATCTTACTGTGTTTTGTTCAAAGGTGTAACTCAAGTAAAGTGCAAATGAGGCTTCACTTCAGAGAAGAAGCAGGGGGCCATACCGGACAAGACTTTGCCTATTAGTGCTGTGAAAGTTTGTACCAGCCTTCACTGCATGGTTTATTGATAACACTGGTCAACAAGCAATTTGCTACTGGAATTCCTTCAACTGTAATTGATTCAGTTCCACTTTGTTATTCCTCATCTGAAGACTGTTTTTGTCCCTCACGTCCCCTTTGCCAGTAATGACTCGCTGTTGCCTATACAGTACTTCATCAATTATATTCCAGCAGAACGCCCCTAGCAACATTTTCAGACGTATCATATAATGCTGTTTCTAGGAGAAGGCTAAGTACAAATATCTAAAGAACCTTACGTGTAACGACAAATCCAAGCACCGATTTGGATTCAGCGTACCTAAATTAATGAGATACGCCAACATTTACTCAAGTAGCAGAGACGAAGTTAAAATATGTTGGGCAGCGTAATTGTTTCTTGTAAAATTAGTACATATTTTTTCTTTTATTTATTTGCTCAGGCGATGAAATTAACATTTGGTGAGGAATTTTCAGGCGAAATTGATTAGAATACATTAGAATACTCATAGGCTGCTCAGCCGGCACGTTCGTCGATGTTGACGTGATTAATGGCGTCACTTTTTTATGTTAGTTTCCCGTGAGTTCTCCTGTTACGCTCTTAGCTTCTTGGATAAGGATATCCCGACATACCCGATTTTTGGACTTGGACCAAGTTCAAAATGTAGGTATATAGGTATAGGTATAACCTAACCCAACCTCACAGTCCACTTATCCAAACTAACCTCACCTAACCTCATATAAGCTGATTTCACCTAACCTAATGTCACTTAACCTGATCTTACCTTACCTGATCTCACCTAAACTATACTCACCTAACCTTCCCTTACCTAGCCCTACTTCACTGTACCTAAGCTAACCTAGCTAAATCTAATGTAACCTCACATTACCTATTTCAGGGGTTCTTGCAACCCACGTTTGCACATGCAAAAACTGGGTCAAATATAGTTTAGTACAATATATTTTAATTTACTTACATACCTATGCTGTATTCAAATAAATGAATAGATCTCTCATATATAGCCGCAACAGAAAGTGGTATTTTTTCCTACCAGGGCTTTTTTTCCTAGTGGCTTCTTTCCGCCGGGGCTTTTTTCCGTCTGGGGATTTTTTTTCGGTTGCCCCATCAAGGTAGGGCGAAGGCAAACTTTTTCTGACCTTCTCAAAAGTTCCGGTATCGATTGCCCAGGCAGCTCCGGGTACGTGAAGATACGGAACTTACTCCCCGCACATATCCTTAATTAACTCGAAGAAGTAGCGTTATGGAGACTGACTGCACGGTAACGGAATTCCGTAAAAACTGAAGAGACACACATTTCGGTCCTCGGCGAAGTAGCAACGAGGACCACAGAGGTGCCTTCTCAAGTGTTCTTACGCTTCAGAACACAGAACAGCTTATAAACTGTCACCTACCAGACCGAATTAATTACGGCTACCGGAGACCCAATACCATAGAGAGAAGAGCCGCATACGTCACGGCAGGAGGTCCAATGAACTGACGTTGAAGACCTACACAGACAATCTACCCGCCTCTCTGAATATTTCGGCTTACGCCAGGCTCGTCCACTGGATAGCAGCATTAGCGCCGGGGGAAGTAGAGCCAGAGGGAGCATAACACCTAGCCTGGCGAAGTTGGCTAGAGGCGTCTACCAGGCCTCGTCCAGAGGAAGGCCTTCCACTCTCAGCCAGCGAGGAGAAGAAGATCACTGATCCATGTACGTTGGAGAACCTGCCTACGCCAAAGGCCAGGTAAAGAGGTAAGGCAGAACTAGGGCTTTGCCCTTCGAACACACAGTACCAAAAAGCCGATGAAGGCATCTCTCGTCGGCCCGATCAAAAGTAGGAGTCCGTGATCCTGTCCTCCGCTGAGGAGCTCTTGGGCACAAGGATTGAGCTGAAAATCATATCTACGATGAAAAAAGGCATTACTGGCCAACGTAAGGGAGGCAGCAGCTGATTCCCGCATTCTCCAAGGCCCCGTACTTCGCCAGCACTGCCTATCGTCCGGGATAGTACAAGAGCCGAACAGGCACCGTATAGAGAAGGACTGGGAGCCAAAGCNTCATATCTACAACGAAAAAAAGGCATTACTGGCCAACGTAAGGGAGGCAGCAGCTGATTCCCGCATTCTCCAAGGCCCCGTACTTCGCCAGCACTGCCTATCGTCCGGGATAGTACAAGAGCCGAACAGGCACCATATAGAGAAGGACTGGGAGCCAAAGCGAATCTGCCCCTTATGCTCCAGAGAAGAGCTCGAAGCTCCGTCGACGACTGCCAGCTTTACGAAGAATGCGTAAGAAGGTTCTACATGCAGAAAGAGGATAACATGAAGCAACGTTCAACCCGGAGGGCCGTTTAAGTAGAATATAAAAAAAAAAGACTGTCAAACTCGACAGCCAAGCAAGTCGCGTTACTTCTTAGAAGACCTCTCTTAAGTGCAAAGGCTAGACACTGAACACTTCCACCAAAGAATACGTACGAACATAACAGGGGACATCGAAGCAGGAAACTAGCCCCCTACAACTGCCGGGGCCATCAAGAGAGGCGAGAAGCTCCTGTCCACTCCATGAACCTCTCCCCTGAATCAGTGAGGGGTCCACGAGCAAATAGCAGGGACCCCGTACCCATCACTATGAGTTCACTGAAGTAGTAAGCCTTGCGGAGCAGACCCTTCGCAGGGAGTCTCCTTACGGCTTGTATCTGCTTAAATTGTCACTGAGGAATCGATAAAGTACTCACCAACAGGAAAAACTCATACCGGACGTCACTAGTTCTCCGCACGGGAACTGCCGACGGGGTGACTGACGTAGACTCTGTAATTAGGACACCACCTGATCTGTTGGCTCCGTCCGACCCGAATCCTCGCTCGCAGTCAGACGAAGCCGAAGAAAGCTGTAAAGGCAGCACACATAATACTATATGCACTGGTTATTAGTAAGCCTCGTTGAACTCACCGGAACTGTTGAAACGTACCAGAATAACCTGCCCTCGTCCGTAGATTACCTGGCTGGATAACAAGGAGCCCGACTTACCGCAGCATTCACCAACTCACCCAGCGGAAGCGAGGTCAAACCTATTAATAGGTGGGGCCACCAAGAAGAAGACTCGGGACAAGGTCCGGAGAGCTACGGAGGACACAGCAACCCACCTAAAACTTGTGTCCGAAGTAACCTACGCCCTAGGTCACTCCTGCTCATTCAAATTATCTCTGCACCATTGAGCTAGACCTCGCTCTGCTACTATAGAGGAGGGAACAGCTCGCGAGCGGTAAAATATACTGACCTTTTTCAATAAGTCTAGGCAAAAGTGGACATTCCGAAGCTACAAGGTTGACCACTTTACAATGGTATGTAGGTGGTCTGCTGCACTCTCCACCCCCCTCCCCCAAGGGCGTAAGGCCCGCAACGTACGTAGCCTACCTTTGAGCACGGGGGCTACTTCATTTTCAGTAAAAAAAAAAAACTCTATAAGCGCCTGGGCATCAGGCCCAAAGTCGACGAAACGCCAAAAGGAACCTGAGCCCCTTTTGCAACCCACCGCCTTTCCCTGACCCTATCGCCAGGCACCTAGATCAGGAGAGCGAGCTTCCTTCCACCTGGCGGTCTGTCCAGAAAGGGGCTCTCGGAGTACGTAATGCGCTTAGCGGGCAGAAAGCCCCAACAGACAAATTGGTAGAATAGGACCAATGAAAGCGGGACTGACCCGAAGGAAAACCTCGCTGTTGCCCCTGACGGGAACGAACCTCGATTCCAGCCATCCCAACTTCTCTGAGGTATCTATTGAAAGGCAGAACTCAAAGAATCTATAGAATACAGGCTCCATGAGAGGCGCCT
Organism: Parhyale hawaiensis; assembly: GCA_001587735.2. NCBI lineage: Eukaryota > Metazoa > Arthropoda > Malacostraca > Amphipoda > Hyalidae > Parhyale > Parhyale hawaiensis. Next base: position 285,167 of record LQNS02277765.1, read on the forward strand.
TCTATTAAACGACTAGTTTATTGTGATCGCTAGAACTGAAAACTAAGTATTACTGTCAGTAATACCGTTTAATTTTCAAAATACCAAAATCATTAGTCTCTAATAGACTTATAGTCTAATATGGGATTACTTCAATAAATGAGAACTCAGAAAAGTAAAGCGATATGTATCTTAAGCCGGACAATTTATCAAGAAGCGGTGCAGAGATCCACCCAGGAAGAGAGTTCTGCCTCCCCAGTCCTATAAACTATAGTCTAAATTGGCTGAAGCCAAATATCAGATTTAACCATATGCATTTCACACGCAGTTTACTCACAATACGGCGCCAAATACTCTTTGAGTTCCACCTGGAACACAAATTCCCTAATCTTACTTTCCTCCTGCAACTGAGGATGACCTAAGCAACACTAGATTCACATCGCATTATACAGGAGGAATCCAGCTTCAATTAAGGACAGGATCCCCAAAACAAGACTCTTCCATTGCAGGAAAAAGGTATTATAAGAGATATGATCTCTCTATTATCCGATATAATTCACATTACACCACTGCACATAATCAGAAAAACTAGGTATTGCACAAAGCTGATCAGCCCCTCGAATAAGTGCATCTGGTACTGAATACATCACTAAGTAGGTGCTGAACTAATTCAAGGAAAATAAAAACTAAAGAGACAACTCTTGAAGAACACATAACCAGGCCACATAAAGCTTAAGGCCTTAACAGGTTCACTAGTGTACCCTTGAATGTATTAAAGGGCCACTTAAAACAAAGATGAAACTCAGGAATCACTAGCCTAAGTCTCAACTGAGACTAAACCCACACTGGCCTTCACTATTCTCAATCTAAGTTTCAACACACTTCACTATTAAATTCCAAGTCCGTAATTGGACCATGGAGAAGTTCCGAGAAGTGCCAAAGAATAGTAAACTAAAGAAACTAAAACATCGCAGGACCTAGCAGACTTCTGCCAAGTTTCAAAGGCAGGACAGGAGCTGGAGCTGTTGTCACCACCATCGCGAGTCAATTATAGCGANATTGGAACATGGAGAAGTTCCGAGAAGTGCCAAAGAATAGTAAACTAAAGAAACTAAAACATCGCAGGACCTAGCAGACTTCTGCCAAGTTTCAAAGGCAGGACAGGAGCTGGAGCTGTTGTCACCACCATCGCGAGTCAATTATAACGAGGAATCTAGGGAGACCAGGGCTTATATGAAAGGGCCTATGACGTCATCTCCAAGAAAAGAAAAAAAAAAGAAGATGAAAAAAACCCAAGTTCAGTCTTATACCTATACAGGTCCAGAACTTCGAATTTTGACTAAGTCCTGCTCTCGTCCTTTTACTGAATTGAACTTTGAAATTTTAATAAGTCTGGCTAGTAGTCGGAATGTTCCAATGTACACTTTTGCAGTGGTGAGCGTAAGGCAGAGTACCTCTGTCGGTAGCACCTTGAACCGCGATTCGAGGGGACTCCAGATCAGGAGGACGGTTGAGTCGTCACACTATTTAATGAC
>LQNS02277777.1:19832-32180 GCA_001587735.2 Parhyale hawaiensis
ATACAGTACATGCACCAGACAGCATACAGTACATGCGTCAGGCAGCTTGCAGTACATGCGTCAGGCAGCACGGTGTGGAGACCGCGTCGCCTTATCTCCACTGTCTGTTTGTTTGTTTGTTTGTACGGAGGGGGAGCGCCCAGCAGCTGCTGGTTCACTTCTATGCCACCAACGCAGGCTAGGGCTTATATACGTAGATAGTTCCTACCGCTCACCATTTGGTGTGGCGTAGACTACACTGCCTATGAATGTTTCTAATGAGCACCGGGACCTCAAACATAAACTAGAGAGCACTCTAAGAGCGCATACCTCCGCCAGAGCAGGGCAACGGTTACGGATAATTAAAATTTGATCTGAGACTACGATTTTCTCTGTATCAACACCAAAATATTATCATTTGTGCCCTTCAATGGTGTTAACAGCTTCAGAATTTTTTTTAAGATCCGTTCGTAACTTTTTTGAGTTATATGACCACCCCCACAAACACACAGATCAGCATCAATCAATAAGCACCGCTGACACACCTACTGTAAGCACACAGAACACACACCGCTGCACACACAGTATCTGTAGCGGATGCAGCGACGGCCGAGTATCGCCAAGCTGACTTGTCACCCACAGCAGCAATGCTGACTTTGATGGTGCAGCAGCAGCAATGCTGACTTTGGTGGTGCAGTAGCAGCAGCAGCAATGCTGACTTTGGTGGTGCAGCAGCAGCAGCAGCAATGCTGACTTTGGTGGTGCAGCAGCAGCAGCAATGCTGACTTTGGTGGTGCAGCAGCAGCAATGCTGACTTTGGTGGTGCAGCAGCAGCAATGCTGACTTTGGTGGTGCAGCAGCAGCAATGCTGACTTTGGTGGTGCAGCAGCAGCAATGCAAACTTTTGTGGTGCAGCAGCAATGCTGACTTTGGTGGTGCAGCAGCAGCAATGCTGACTTTGGTGGTGCAGCAGCAGCAATGCAAACTTTTGTGGTGCAGCAGCAGCAGCAATGCTGACTTTGGTGGTGCAGCAGTAGCAATGCTGACTTTGGTAGGGCAGCAGTGGAGGTATCATGTAATTTTTTCAAGACTATAGTGCCCGCGCTGTCAAGAATGACAGCGAAGAATTTCTTATAACCCTTCTTTATACATAACACTTCCATTAATACAATTGATAACTTAACAGCGCATAGAGATGAGCGTTTGTGGCTTCCCAACGCTGAGCAGCGAACTTTTTTTCTCTTTTTCTGTGATGGAAAAAAAGTTCTGTTTTCTGCAGGCCGTTCAGCAACAGTCAAAGTAATAGTTGAGTTTGGTAGCAAGGATACGACAGGACGTCGTGTTATGCGCTCAATGGTTTTTGTTTGGCGAAACCAGCATCGTCGACGATGGTAGTAAATTTGGAAGATAACTGATGCAATGAAATTATCTGCTGAGAAGAAACTAAGAATCAAGACGCATGAGCTAGCCAATGGAAGAAGCTTCAGATATCTTCCGTGCTTTAATATCGATTCCAGCAATGCAAGAAGTGCATTCAAATATAAGGTCGCCCCATACTTTGCCATAAGTCAATGTGAGGAGAAGGTAATACTGTTACAAGTCAGATGCCATGGCAGCGGCAGGAAACGCTTTTTTGTTATATATTTTTTTCATTGTTTTACTTTCAACTGCCGCTGATTAATATGCTTTTGCCATCAACTGCAACCTGGTCCATTTTTTTACCGACAGGATTTCAATGAAGCTTGACAGAATGACCTGTCTCCAACCTGGCCTATTTTCTACAAATTCTTTTTCTTACAGCGGGACAGAAAATAGACAATAAAAACATATAAATACACTGGAACCTAGAAAGCCAGAGCTTATTTCTTCCTATCTATTTCGTTAGGAGCACGACGCGAAACGTAGAAATATATACACATATAAATAAACACCCGACGGTCATTCCTAGTGTAACCTAAAAAAACTACATTCATCAAAACAATAGCATTGATTTGTAGGAGTAAGTTCTAATATTGCTCATAGTTCGAGAAAAGTTTCGGCATCGGTAGAGTTCCGGTGTTTTAAGGTATCAGTGTTTTGGCAGTGGCCCATTGCCAGGTACCGGCATCGGCAGCAAAATTGGTACTTACTTGTACACCGTAGCTAACACCACCTAATGTTTACTTATCTAAGTCAGACATGAGCTGTTGAGTGCACTGCTTACCCACAAGTCAACCAACCGCTGTTTAGCATCACGCCACTGAACAAAAAAAAAACTCAACTTTTTAGCATTTCTCGACCATTCTAAACCGCCACACACAATGGAAAAAAACGAACGGTAATACTGGCCCGTACGGCATCGGGACGGTTCCAGAGTAAATTCATGAAGAGCACCAGTTTACCGAGTATATCTCACCCGAACAAATGGATCCGGAAGAAACTCAGACAGTGGATGACTGGGGCAATTACAGTTTTTATTCAAAAAAACAGACCCCACCAACTCTGCGACGATGCGCCAGATCACAAGGCACAACACCATCCGACATGAACGCACATCGACGAACCACTTTGTCAAGCAAGCACAGATGGCAATCGGCGGTAAAACCCCAGACTACAGAGCAGTACTCCAGAAGAGGGACGACAAAGCAATTAAAGCAGCGACGTATCAATTCTACCTAGCCAAATACCCTCCAAGCACGCCTCATAAAATCAATTTTCTGCGATGCACGTGAGACAACCTAACGAATGTGGGGCTCAAACGTCAACTTTGGATCAAAATTGACACCCAAGATTCCCAAGTCAGCAACCACAGGAAGTGATACACCATCCAGTACGAGTGCAGGAAAAGGAGGTCCCTCTGAAAGCGACCTGGGCACGAGCATGGTCTTAGTCTTGCCCGCATTTAGCCTCATCCCCCACCTAGAACACCAGGAATCAATTATTTTAAAATCATGCTGAATGGATTCTGATTATCAAACTCATACTTATTTCCGAACTCAACTCATCAGAAAAATTGATTCGTTGTCTTCTATCATTCCTAATGAGCCTTAATGAGCGCTAGTAAAAGCTTCCACTAATACTACTGAGCATATAAATTTCATATTCATCCATAAATTTTTGAGTCATTGTGCAAGCAAGCCTAAAATCAAACACAGCGACAATCTGACGAACGAACAAACAGATCATCTAAAAAAAATGGTCATTAACTTTCCTTAATATACTTGGTAACTAAGCAAATTTCATGAAAGTCCGTCCATAACTTTTGGGGTTATGGTACTGCCAAACAGAAGTATAAACAGATGAACGGGTTTTTGCCAAAAGTTAACCATCTGTTACTGTTACCATACCTAGCAATCTCTGTAAACTTCGTAGAGGTCCGTTTATAATTTTCTGAGTAATCTTGGTTACAGACAAACACACAAACAGACAGACACGACCAGCGCCGCACTTCCAGCGCCTCAGCGCTCGCTAGATACTCTAGTTTGGCACTGTCTAGCGTGTTCACTAGTTAGTCCAGCTAACGTAAGTCAGACAAAGTCACTACAATAATAGACTCATTAGGCTCTTTATCACTCAAGATCGGCTAGTGAACAATAGTCAGGACCGCTAGAGCCTAAACTCGGTGCCACAAAGCGCACATAACGCGTTAGAAAAAACACGAGGCGCCTTGCAGGAAACAAACAACACATTGAGCATGTAAATAACAACGTTTGCTGCGCATCAACATGCTTTAGATCTTAGATAAAGGTAAAGGTTCAGTCAGATTAACTGAACTCCCTACTGGAAGCCAATACGCACTAGTTTGTGAGAGAACGTGTGCAGTAGACCACAAATCATTAAAGACCATTATGCCATTGGCAGAAAGCTCATATTCAACCATTAGCGCCCCCCTTAACTCTCCAATACCGGCTCGGGTCACTACCCCCGCAGCAGCACTGTAGACGCTCGCGTGCCTGTGTTGGGATTCGATCTCACGACCTCCAGTGTAGTTGGTATTATCCTCTCTCGCCTGCCGCCGCTGCCGGCATGTCAGATATCAATGAAAAGTAGTGCTTTGCTTGCCTAGTGAAATGCGAATGGGCTGCGAGACGACTGTATTGATGTCGTATTTGCCAGACCATTTGAATAGTAACCTGTAATTTCTGCTACACTGAGATGCGGGTTTTGGGATCACGGCAATGCAACACTGGCTACTGAGTGTGTAATGAGACGCCTGTGTGACACTCACGGTGTAACCAATAAGCGTGTTGTAATGAGACGCCTGTGTGACAATCACGGTGTCACCAATAAGCGTGTTGTAATGAGACGCCTGTGTGACACTCACGGAGTCACCCATAAGCGTGTTGTAATGAGACGCCTGTGTGACACTCACGGTGTAACCAATAAGCGTGTTGTAATGAGACGCCTGTGTGACAATCACGGTGCAACCCATAAGCGTGTTGTAATGAAATGCCGGTGTTACTTCTTCGGTTACCCAGCTGGACACTATTTGGCTCGAGAATGTGGGTGAATCCGACGCCTTCTCAGCGTCGTGTTCTGGCAGCATTTCAGGAAGAGAAGCAAAACAAACAAAAAAAAAAAAACATTCAGAAATGCACGCCAAATGCAAAAATATAATCAATATACCTAACATAATAAAACGTTTTGCTTGTTTATTTATATACCTTGTATCTGCTTCTTAAGGAAATAAATATATGCGAAAAATTGGCAAGGTTGCAGATTTTGTAATTAAGTGTCGTTTGCATGGAGATGGAGAACCAGGCTGCAGAAGGTGGCCAAAGTGGGATCCTTATCCCTTTATATTATTACCTGAATGGAATTATTACCTGAAACACTTCTTGAAATCAAAGCAAATATATAAGGATTTTATAACTTTTTTCTCTCAGGTCACGTCGTATCATTTCAACAAACCACTCACGCAGTAATTTCCTTATTTTTTCACGGGGCGGTAGAAATTAATTTCTTCTAGCTTGCCGTCTTCTTTCATTCTTTAATTTTTTCACATAGCCGTTTTCTCTTCATGGGCCCGAATTGCAGCATTCAATGAAGCAAATGTTGAGACTGAAAGACAGTATAATGGTTACGGTGCACTCACAGTGCATAATGAGCTAACCGGAGTTGCATCCAAGTTTGCTATAGTATTTTACTGAACATTTTACTTCTGGCTGTCAGTATGGAAAACGCTCGCGAGAGAAGAAGGAGAATGGAGAGCCTTGGGATGAGAGCTCCACAAAAGATCAATGAAGAAGCAAGTGAGAGAAGCGAAGATTCCGCACCGGCCTATATAAAGCAAAAATATCGATTATTGCCTGCGTTTTTGTCACGCACGGGTCCGCTAGTTAGCAATAATCAGCAGCAGTGGCAGAATCACTGCCTCTCTCTTCGTACAACCATGGATCGCAATGTTTACTAGTAAAGACAATGTTTGTGGACAAGGGCTTCGTTACCCAGCCCATAACCCTGCAGTCTTGGGGTTACCATCGGTACCCTACCCGGTGTTACCCAACCCGTGTCGCATTGGAGGCCGGGGTTACCCCGGTAACACCGAGACTCTCATTGCAACACTCCTCTGTAGCGCTAAGCCAACACTACCGCAACTAATGCAGGAATAGATTGTCTTCTTGCAGGTATGAGTCTTCTGCCTTCGCCTGAAGCCGCAGGTAATCTCAATGTTTAGGCACTTTGGAGGTGATAGCTGCTTTGTATCGCCTTGACTATGGAGTCTACTTAGGGGTCAGTTCATCAACGTTTGCCCTTGTTTATGTCAGGGTCGCTTTTCTGCCTATCTTATGCCCATACAGCAGTTTGTGTGAACAGATAAGTGTTTAGTTATCATTGTTTATTTACTTATTCCATCATTTCCCTCATCTGCCCAAGTCATCCAGTTTGATCAGAAAATCATCTGTTCGTAAGATTTATTAATTATTTCCGCCGAAGAGGCCATGTGTTTGCTGAGCTGGACTGTTTGTCTCTTTGCCAATTTCTTTGTCATCAACATGACCCGAAATATACAGACGGATTGTTACGAAATTTACTGCGATTGTTAAGCATGTAAGAGAAAAGAAAAGATTGAGTTTGCTGGCGATTCATTCTATCATTTGTTTGCTTGCTTCTTTTTCGGAGTACCAAAACTTAGAAGTTATGGACGGATTTGAACTAAATTTACTTGTGTTGTTGGGAAGATCACGAAGAGAAAATTATAATTTATTTGCGATGATCATTTAGATTTTTTGTTTGTCTCTATGAGTGATTTTTCTATTGTCAGCACTGTAACGAAAAAAGATATGAACGGATCTCTATGAAAGTCACAGAAGCTGTTAGAAACGTTAGAAGACGAATATGATAAAATTTTGGGCTTATAGGATTGTTCGTTTGTGTATATGACTAATCTCTGCCAAAATACATGCCAGAACTTAACCCTATCCGCTACCAATTCTTTTCGGCCGCTTGAGCGCCACAAAAATGCTTATGACTTCATCAATATCAGAGTTCTTCTCATCATAGTCTCATAAGTAATGTATTCAAATATTCTTTCGCCTATTTAATTAAAAACTAATGCTTCAGGGTAGTTTTAATGCCAATTAGATTAGAATGCAGTATAAGAAAATATCTCCGGACAGTACAGGATGAATACTCCGGCAGCACATCTGCCGCAATTTTCATACTTTCACAAGCGGAACGTACAATCGCTTCTATTTTTCCTTTCTAGCCTCGTTGCTGTCTTTTAGTGATAATTTTAAAAGTTCTTTTTGTATAAAAATAAACTGTGCACGGATATGTTATCATATAATTTTCTGATATATATTTACCTCCGCCAAGGAGGTTATGTTTTCATCGTGTTTATCTGTCCGTCTCTCCTTCTGTCTGTGACCATGATAACTCAGAAAGTTATGAATGGATTTTTAAGAAATTAACATGAGTTGTTAGGTGTATAACAGAGTATATGGTCAAGTTTTGGTAATGATCCGTTTGTTCGTTCGTTACTTTGTCACGGTTTTTAATTTTATACATGTCAGCACCCTAACGCATAAAGTAAAGAATAGATCTTTAGGGAATTTATAGAAGTTGTGGGTAAAGTTAAAAGACATAGATGGTCAAATGTTGGTGTAGATCGGTTTGTTCGTTTGTGGGTTTGACTCATGTTTGTCATAACGTTTGTTAACAGTATAAGTCAAAAAGTTATGAACGGATCTTCAAGAAAATTGTACAAGCTGTGGCTAATATCAAAAGGCATTAATGATTAGATTTTGGAGTTTATACAAAGAAAATTAAGGTTTGAGAGCCAATTAGAATTTTTTTGCTGCCGTTGCCTGGCTTGGCGGAGGTATGCGCTCTTAGAGTGCTCTAGTTATCTCTATTTTTGGCTGTAATGAAAGGGTATATTAGATTTTTTCTTTATAGTCATGATCAATTAGGAAAAGTCATGGAATTTTGGGCGCTAAATATCACTGGGAGCAGAGCTGTGAACGGAAAACGGTAGGGCGGTACAATTCTGTACGGCTTTGAAGCAGGTAGGGTAAACTAAAAAAATTGCAAGGATCTTTAAGAAAATTACAGAAGCTGTCAAAAAACACAAATGGTCGATATTTGTGCCGATGAAGAGGAAATAATAATTTCAAACCAAAGTTGATAATTTTTTGTTAACCTCTTCTCGCTTGGCGGAGGTGTGCGCTCTCAGAGTGCTTCAGGTTACTCTACGGATGACACTTATACCATTGCGCAATACTGCGGCATTTATGGATGGGCTAATTAGTCGGCGAACATCTTCATTTTTGCGTCGCTATCTACATCTCGCGCTGCCGATGCGCCATGTATTGCTATCGAATGTTGTTTTATTGTTTATGTTCCTAGTTTGACTATGACACATGTCTTTATACAGGTAATATGTAGGACAGTATTATGTTATTTTCTTTATCGTATTCTGTGATGATATTAACTTTCTGAAGCTCTGGTTTTACTGCTCATATATCAGCAAGGTACTATTTTTATCATTTCTTTATCAGTGGATCCAATTACTCAGCCCTTCACTCACTGATAATTATGATCTATTCACATGTACTGAGGGCAGCAACACTCACACAGCAATGCATGTTTCATGAATAATGAGTACGGAATTTCGTTCGCAAAGCGTATCGAAACCGTTCGTATTTCTTTTTAAAAAACAGCATCTGGAGCTGCCCAGACAGTCTCGTTTATCACACAGCAACTAGCGATTTGTACCGCAGAGCTCACGATGTTTCATTTGTAAGTTTTTTATAGACCACGCAAGGTCTCGAATTCATACGCCACAAGACAACACTTCACACGATGGTAAACAGTCGTAGCACTTGGATAAAACATGTTCGTATATTTCGCATATGCCACGCCGCTGCCTGAAGCGATTGCACCACGTTATACTCTCAGGAGCGGTTGGTACGCGTGTCTGCAGCAGCTCTATGCTCTCATTCTACACAATTGGGTTCCGTCAAATAAACCTATCGCCGCATACGATCTGCACCAGGAGCTCCCCTTTACAAGAGCAATATTCAAGAGATTACAGAAGTAATGAATAAATAGGACAGCAAGAACCCGCAACACTGGGCACCAGCTCTCGCCCTCACCACCTTATCAGAACTGGCGGTTACACAGCGCCACTTCGGAGGACGCGACTTCCGGACTTTGAAGGAGTCGTCGCCAGCCAACAGCTGACTAGAGGAGCTATGATCAGCTGACCATAATAATCATCTATTTCTCTCAAGAGGGAGGGATAGTCGGAGTAATACTATTACAGTGATAGTTCATACAGGATAACAAAGAGTCCTGCAAACTTAGATGCAGTTTAATGGCGCTATCGTACGACACGCTCTACATTCTATGCATAGCTCCTCTACAGGAATAGGTCCACACCCAGGCACGCTGTGAAGTAGCTAATGCATCGTCGTCTAAATTTAAAAATGAAAAGAATTAACAATAAGTTCATATATTTCACAGCCCACGTTCCCCGCACGAGCGCCCTCACAGCAAGGTTTAGACATAGGCCTACTATTGATTACCTCCGCCAATGAGGTTATGTTTTCGTCGGGTCTGCCTGTATATCTCTCTGTCTTCCTCTCTGTCTGTCATCAATATGACTCAAAAAGTTATAGACGGATTTTGACGAAACTTACTAAAATTGTTAGGTATGTTAGGTGGAATAGATGACCTACTATTAGTGAAGATCCGTCCGTCCGTTTGTTTGTTTGGCTGCCTCATTTGTTTTTATGCCATAACTCAAAAAGTTATAGATGCGTTTATATGAAATTTACATGAGTTGTTGGGTATATCAAATGTGAAAATGACTACATTTTTGTAATGCTGTGTTAGTCGGTTCGTGTGTTTGTCGCTGTATTTGATGTTATGCTTGTTAGAGCAGCAACTCAAGAAGTTTTGAATGGCTATTTATAAACTTACAGGAGTTGCTAGTAATGTTAAGAGACATAAATTCTTAAATTTTACAGCAGATCGGCTCGTTCGTTTGTATGTTCGACTCATGTTTGTCACAATGTTTGTTCGCAGCATAACTCAAAAAGTTTAGGATGGATCTTTATGAAATTTACAACTGTTGTTAGTTATGTTACAAGACATAAACGATTAAATTTTGGTGCCGATCTGTGGGTTTCTCTGTATGTTTGACTTACGTTGTAATAATTTTTGTTAGGAGCCTAACTCATAAAGTTGTGAACGAATTTTTAAAAGAATTGCAGACTCTGTCAATACTATCAAAAGGCACGGGTGATTAGATGTGGAGTGGACACAAAGTAAATCATGGTTTAAGAGCCAACTTGAATTATTCGTTGCCTTTCTTGGCGGAGGTCTGCGCTCTCACAGCGCTCTCGTTTTAAATGTGTTCTATACATAACTTACGTCCCCTTTGAAGTACTGAGAAGTCGTGTTATTTACTCAAAAATATTGCACACTACTTTGTTTTTAAGGTTATCAATAGGTTTTTTTCTTTTCAATGACGTTCCTCTCACGTTTCCCTATTTTTTATGCTTACTTAAAAAAAAAACAAACTGGGAAAAGAAAGGAGGCAGGATCCCCTGGCCCGCCGTCACTGCAGCGCCGAAGGTGGGGGAATTTGGCTTGGATCTCACCATTGGCAGAGTCGGGAGCTCTTACCTAGGGTCCCGGCGCCCCCAAGCGCCGTCCAGACGGGCACCAGATCACGTCTCATTGACCAAGAATGCTGATAACAATATAATGGTAACAGAAAAGACATACGATATTGTTGTCTTCATATCGTCTGCGAGCTGGACGAGCAAATTGCTTTATTAAAAAAAACTACTTTGTTTCCATGTGTATGCTTTTTGTAAATTTCTAAGGGGGTTTCGGACGACTTTCTTCGCCTTCAGGGGGTACCACGAGCGAAAGAGGTTCGGAACCGCCGGCTTAAGGCATTGAGTGTGTCGTGAAGAACCTGTTTCTTGACCCCAGGACCAACTCCCCGAACAATGGATCCTATTGCTCCCTGAAACCAAAGATGTGCAGGCAGTCGATCTTTGGTTTCCTCGGGCATCCCACCAATCATGTGAGCCTCTTTGTCCGGGTTGCGGGGTCTTCTGTAGTTCATCAAGTCTTGAAATTGTGCGGCCGTGAGTTCAATTGAATGATAGAGCTAAGTTGTCTCTGGTAGACTTTGAATTGGCCGCTACTGCATCTTTTGCGTTTTTTCAAGTTGGCTTTCGTCTTCCTGAACGCGGGCGATCCTTGGCAAAAAAAAAAAAAAAAAAAATCTCCCGATCAAACTCAGAAAGCCATCGTTGGCAGTTCGAACATCAGACACCTACGTACCAAAATGAAGTTTACTGGCTGCTTAATAACTTGGTTGGGGTCTCCGTCCTAATGTGAAGAATTAGATAAAACAAATACCGTCTTCTGAAAGGAATGGAGGTCGCTGTAGTGTAGAGGATGACAAAAGTAAGGAGACCTCAGAATCGAGAGTACGTCTGTCCCCACCATGTTTGATGCGCTTCGAATGTATATCATTCGTCAGAGGCTCCATTTACCGCACGATTTTCAGTCACTCGTCTCTGTTTCTTTCGTTCATAATTACCGTAATTCCGCGTATTCTTTCTTCGGCTACAATTTTTGCACTTGCTGAAAACTTACGCAGCAGAGGCCAAATATTTTCTGCCCAATAGTTGGCCGCCATATATTGAGTTATAGTACCAGTAGTAGGCCACCATATATTATGTTATAGTACCAATAGTAGGCTTTCATATAACATGTTATTCTGTCAATATTTGGCCTCCGCATATGATCTTATTCTCCTGTCCTCTATATCCTGCTAACATAATGGCAATAGCTCATAGAGTGCCGGGGCGTATGTTCCGGTGTCTCTTTGGGAATGGGCCTATTGGTTCGTCTACTGCCGCCTATCTAATCTAATCTAATCTAATCTAATCTAGTTGGCTTCCATATATCGTTTTATTCTGAAAATACTCTGCCTCCACATATGATCTTATTCTGCCAGTAGTTGGCTTCCATATATCATGTTATTCTGCCAATACTTGGCCTCTACAATCTACATATAGCTAATGAAATTCTGCCAATAGTTGGCTTCCATATATCATGTTATTCTGCCAATACTTGGCCTCTACAATCTACATATAGCTAATGTTATTCTGCCAATAGTTGGCTTCCATATATCATGTCATATTGCCCATGGGTGGCCGCCATTTATCATGTTATGTTGCCAATAGGTGGCGCCAAACATCATGTTATATTGCATATATTGGCTGCCATACATCATGATTTATTGCTAATAGGTGGCCGCCATATATCATGTTATATTGTGATAGTTAGTCAGAATATATATTGTTATGCTGAAAAAAATTAGAAACCACATAACATGTTATATTGAGAGTAGTTGGCCGCCACATAATACGACACATTATGCATTACTAGCGGGACCCGTGGAAATTCCACGATCGGTTAGTTAATGTCCTCACTTTTTCTAATGAAACAGTCAAACCTTACGCCACTATAACTCACTTTAGTTTACCTAATGCAACTTCTTTTACGAACTGCCTCAAACCTCAAGTGCGAGAGTCGAAACATGGCAGCATTGCTCCCTGTCCTTCCCTTGCGCTGCTGTGTATGCAGCCTCGACTTATCTAATGTTATATTCAAATAACTGCTTAAACTCCGAGCCGCGGCAGCTATTCCACTACAGCCAGGACCACGTGCTCATTTTAGACTCTGTCGCTGAATTACTTCTGAGTTTCAATTCACAACTGTACATATGTTTTGCAATCGATGTGTCTTAATAGATTTAACCGTTATCATGCGCACAGAAACAACTGTTCCAAAAACGTGAAGCGCTCCCGTGGTCCAAATTGAAAGTCACGCAAAACCTATGCGTCATTGCAA
>LQNS02277777.1:86409-100654 GCA_001587735.2 Parhyale hawaiensis
AAAGCTGTAGCCACAAAATATTCTAATAGCTTCGCTGTACGGGGAGCAAGATTGTTTAACAAAATGCCTCGGCATATTCGAAACGCCACTGATATCAAAACTGTTGAGTTCAAAAATTTGCTGGATTCACATTTAAGAAGAATACCAGCTAGACCAGCGGTCAGCGGTTACGTGCACTGTGGAGGTAACTCGCTGCTGGCTCTCTCTTTGGTCGCAAACTGCGGCACCACAGAAGACACCCAGCAGAGTGACTTCACACACATTGGGGGACGTGAGCAACGTTACATGGACTTCTTCCGAGACTCTCAAGGTAACTGAAGGTAAGGTAAAGATATATTGAAAACTTTTTGAGTCATTGTGCTAACAAGCATAAAAACAAACACACACACAAAAACACACAACAACAAACTGACAAACAAACAGATTGAAACAAAAATTTGGTCATTTACTCTTCGTGATATACATAAATATTGATGTAAATTTCATAAAAATCTGCCAATTGCTTTTTGTGTTATGGCATTGAAAATAATGAGGCAGACAAACAAAACAAACAAACGGATGGAAGGATCTTCACCAAAAGTTAATCATCTGTTCCGTCTAACATACCTAACAATCACTGCAAGCTTCGTCAAAGCCGTCCATAACATTTGAGTTATTTTAGTGACAGACTGACAAAAAGACAGACAGACAAAGATAACCTTCTTTTCGGAGGTAAATATTTTAAGGGGAGCACACGTTCAAATAGCCTTTTAATTTTCAAAATTTATTTTTCCCACTAAGCAGTGTCCACACATCAGACGGACACGCAGGCTAAATTTTAAGCAGTCAGTGCGACCCTAATTGGTTGGAATAGGGGGATAAGAACGGGGGCTGTGTTCATTTATTAAATCTCATTGTTTTCACTTCTATAACCTTTACTATTATTTACCCAATCTGCACGTAACTAGGTAAAGTTATGTAAAACTAAAAAAATGGAGGTTAAATTTAATGCACTTTTCTCCAGTTTCTCCGTAGAAACGAGTCTAACTCCCATTTTTTTCCATTTGACATGTTTCTGTCAAATTTCATCCAAATCGGTAGATAGATAAACTTTTATATTTTACTTAGTTTCAGCCAAAAAATCGATAAAATTGTTTATACATACATCAGATTTGAATAAAACGTCCGGTAGCTATATGTAAAGTTAGAAAGAAATGGGGGTTAGACACGTGTAATTTTTCCCATTTCACCATAGAAAATGAGTTCTTAAAAAAGCGGTTTTTATATCGAATGTTAGGATATATTTAAAGGTGTACGTGTTCGGGTTAACTTTACGTTAAACAAGTTAATTTATTTATGCATGCGTTATATATATAAATGAACAACACGTGAAGAGTAAATAAGTATTAATGTAATTTTTGGGCACTAATGATTCATTATCAAGGCACAAATTAATTTAGATGAAAGAGTACTACCAATCACTGTGGTCATAATCTATACAGCATAAGTCTCATTGACAAATTGAACACGCCACCTAGATGCAAACGCCAAAGCGGGAGCCTTTGGCCAAAAACACATTTAGCTTTTTCGGACAGCAAAATGGTTAGCATTCATGCACATACTTATGATGATTAGCATGCCTAAAAATGTTTCTCACCTTTTCAACACATAAATTTCCGCGGTAGTTCTGCGCGAGAAGGTTAACAATACATCCTAAAATCGACTACGCAATTTTACTGTAGCACACTCTCAAGTCATATCCTACCCATATTGTGACACAGTGCAAAGAATCAAGTAAGCACAGTTGCAATAGTTTCAATAACACTTCGATGAAATTATTTCGAACACTCTTATTTTTGTCACTTCACACACATAAGATACGCGTTCACTCGATCAATGGGGTACCCCGCCTTATATCACACAAATGCATGAAATGCTATCACCAGACATACATTCAGCTATAGTATACATTCAACATTATATTTCTATTCTAATATTATGCGTCGAGAATAAACTGCAGAGACGGAGCTGTTTTGAGCACGGGAAGTGTTTATAACATCTTGAAGAAGCTTAAATCCCTGGCATGAAACTTTTAGGAGCAGGCGTGTTGGCACATCCAGTTATTGCGGTTGTTATTTCTGTCGTTTTTTTGTCGTTTTTCGTTTTCCCTCCTGCAAGAGGGAATTTTTTTTACTATTACGCACTAACTTGACTATTTAAGCTTTATTTATTCAAGGAAATTCAATATTATATTCACATTGTTATATTCAAACTTATGATTCATTTACTTTAACGACTTAAATGCTCGTTCGTCTCCGCTGTTTTTTCTCGTATGACTTACCCTCGATCCACTCCTTGGTATTATCTAATGTCTATGAAGCTGTTGTCGAAGAATCATTGATTTCGAAACGTACAGTACTCGCGAGGTCAGTTATATATATATATATTTTTCGCTATGCGCGAGAAGCTTATTTCAGACACTTTGGCAGCAACTCAATCAGCCAATAAAATTGTGCAGGCTATATGATTCGCCCGTGACGGTATTTCAATTGCTTTCGTTTTGAACCGGTAAAATGTGAGCACTGGAGCAGTAACTTACACACGCGAACCAGAATGTATCAAACACTCAACTAACCCAAAACCCAAGGAACTCACACCTACAGAGGGAGGCGTTACCGTTGTCCTCATACCCCAGTTCCAACCTATCCTAGGCCACATCTTTGACTTCCCCAATCTTCTCGACTACTATTGGCTCAACTTCTCATGTTTACACGCGATCCTCAACCGTGTATGGTTGTAGTCTTATGTTTCTCAAATAGCGACATTTTTCACCCTGACCAATCACAGTTCGTTTTCTTAATGAGCTGTCATTAATTTTCTCGACACTCTCTTGAAACCATATGCCCCACTAGAACCAACAAGTCATTGGAATTATTGCTACGTTGTTTCTTAGCCCCGAGCGTATACACAAACGTTAACGCTGTTATCAAATTTACAGTATGTCTTCTAACACAACAGTCTTTTCACCAGACACTTAGTCCTTTGGCTACAGAGCACACCACGTTTAGCGCGAATTTTTTTTTCCATACAGTTCCAACGTCTGTGTTATTTCCTCACAGACAAATTGATAGAGACCTCTCACTGCCAGACTGTAATGCTTACTGATATATTCGCGTACAGCTACTCAAATAGAGGCATTGGTCATACGTGGCTAAGGGATTTCGTCGTACGTAGCTAAACGATTTCTGCTTTTTTTATTACCTGGGTCAGTTTTTACATCCGAACGATTATTGATGGTGTCTACGCACCATGTATAACAATCGAGCTATGCTCTGCCTTCCCGTACGGTTCTTAGAGAATCTGAAGTTGACGCTTAGAGAATCTGAAGTTGAAGTTTTGAGAATCTGAAGTTGAAGTTTTGTTTAAATAAATGTCTGTCGGTTATCAGTCATTCCGATTATGTTCTTACAAGTAGATTGTGTTCATGCGAAATTTATGCAGATTTTGTTAATACGAAAATTATGCAAATTTTTGTTACTACGAAAATTGTGCAACGAAAATTATGCAGATTTTGTTATTACGCTTTTCTTTAATTATATATATATATATGATGCATAAATTCACACAATATATATGCAATTATGCATACATTTGTTTCATAACACGAGAAGGAGAAATAGTACATGATTCTAACCCACATTATTTTCCAATTTTACATATCTGTGCCAAGTTTCATTGAAATCGGTACATATATGAAAAATTTTTCAGTTGTATTCTCAAGTTTTGCATGAAAATTTCCCTCCAGAGGGTTCAAAATTTTATTTTTTATTTTTATTCTAATTTGAATGAGACTTCGCATAGATATGTAAAGTTGTAAAAGAATGTGGGTTATAGTCATGTACTTTTTATCATTTTTGCCATAGTAAACGAGTTATTATTCAAAGAAAACGGAAGCACAGGCTCTCCTGGAAAGCTCATTTTTTTCCACTTCAAACCCTACTCCTACAGCTTATGAGATACAGAGATGATTTTGTTATCAAAATAAGCAGAATGTATTCCTCAGCAAATCCCCTGTAGTATTTTTTTTTTTATTATTTTCAATTAGCAGACGAGTGTCGGCTAACATTTTGGATATAACTTGAATTTATATTTTGAATTCTCAAAAACTAATTTGAAAATGAAAAGGACACTAGAGGATTTGCAGAGGATTAAATTCCGCTTCGTATGATACCAAAATCATCTCTGTAGCTCAAAAACTGCAGGAGTAGGGTTTCCCACCACCCTTTTTTTTATTTTTTTCCAATAACTCATTTCGTATGGCAAAAATGGGTGGGAAAAAAATAGACGAGTCTATCCCACATTTATTTTCGATTTTACATATGTGTACCAAATTTCATGCAAATCTGTCCAATATTCAAATAAAATTGTTCGTGTGCTCCCCTTAAATCGATAATCCATTTCAGAAATACACCTTTCCTTGGTATATTTCCTCTTTTCAAGTATTCTGAAGGTAAGAAATCAATTCTCAAGCGTTAATTGTTAGAATATAGTCGACTCTTGTGTATCGCTACGTTTCTCACTCACTACGGGTGACATACATATTCTTCTATTGTGGCTTCCAATAATGATACTGATAAATTGAATGATCAAGGTAAACGGTGGTGAAGAAGTCAAAAAGTTACATTTTTTCTTTCAGATATTCGAGCTTTTTGTCATTTATATATAAGCCTAACTTAAGGAAAGTGCGTAGTGCGTACACTAACAAGTTTGCTATGTTGCAAAGTTATTCAACTGCATTATCAAAGTGAAGGCACTGTTCATCCATCGCCTCTACTCGCTTATGTGTGGCTTTAAATTTTAATTCATTAGATAAAATATCAGTCCCGCTTCCAGGACGCGAGCTGAGTCTTCATGAGGTCTCTGGGCCCGGGGTTCTATTTGTTTCTTATATTAATATCACCCTCAGTGAGGACCATTCCAACTCTTCTTCAGTTCAGAGCGCTCATGAATCAACAGTCGCCTCGCCTCAAAGCGCGTCTGCACTGCTTGCAAGGAGGTTTAAGTGAAAGGAGGGAGTCAGGAGCCTCGTCCGTGAAGCTCTAGTTTCCGATGTGGATTTCTGGTGTGGCTGCTGCCAGTTGCGTGTGCACTAATCGCATACTGGTGCATCAGTTTGTTTGTTTCTCCCGCGTCACTTCCACCGATCAGATCAATGTGTGTTCGTTCGTTACAGTCTCAGGGTGCAACAGGAACTCACTTTCATGGCTGATCTGATTTCTGCCAGTAGGAATGCATTGATACAATAATACTATTACAATCAATCGCAATCCAGCCATACCGGTAAGTTTGAAACTCTAGTAGGCCTAACTCAAGGCGGTAGGGTTCCCTCTTCTCTCTTCAAGCTCCTTGACTGGTTGATGAGCATGCTATGAATGTCACAAATGCTGTATTTCAAGCGTAGAGAATTTTCAGGCTAGCCGGTCAGAGAGAAGCAGCTTTAGGACACGTGTGACTGAATCGTTAGAGTGGCACCAAGCCAAACTCACTTGACTTGGCTTGTCCAGATATGTAGACAGGAATTTTAGCTCCGTCACTTCAAATCGCGTTACAGGAGCAGCCCGAACATATGTTCAGGTACGGGAAATATTCATTTTACGCAATAAGACTAAGTTTTCAACTGATTGCGAGTCAGCGCTTTTATCTTTAATCGACGAATCGAAGCTGGGGTGCTTGCCCGAAGATCTGGACAAGTCAAATCCCAAACAAAAACAAATATCATTTATTATCTCGTATACAGGGTACAATGGATACACCTATCGAGGTTTTCTTGTTGCCTTAATTCTAGAATTTTGAAGATCCAGTAGTGTGAACAGCAGGAGAAGCAGTCCGTGCTGAGAGTCAATTTAAGATCCTTCATCGTGCATCGCCTGGCCTCTCGATGCTGGAGTGCTCCACGCACAGTGTAAATCCGTAGCGTGCCGTTCGGGGAATCGAACCCGGGCCTCCGTTGATGCGATGCCGAACCTTTGTCACTTCACCACCGAGAGAGTAAGGCCTAATTTTGCTGCCCAATCGAGCACGCCCATACTAATTTAGACGGGTAACAGTGGAGCACCAGCCCCTATCCATCAATTTTGGAGCGTGCTAAACTGGACAGCAAAATGAAGCTGTTAGGGCTTGACTTGTCCGAATCTTCAGATAGATAACCTGGATTTAACTTGTTGCTTAACTTGCAGCTGTTGACTTTTAATCAGTGGCCTGCGAGACTTCCACGCACTTAGTCTTACTCCGTGAAATGGAGATTTCAGTCGGCCCCACATAATTGGGCTGCATCTAGCAACTGCCACACGATTATAAATTACGAAGTTAAAGTTTCTTCCTAGCTGCATTTTCAAACAAGTCAAGCAGAATTCGCTCAAATCGACTTAAAGGGCCCCGTCGAACACGTCCTTATAACCTAGGTCAGCTCTACATTGATACAACCTCTGTTGTCACTACCATGCCGCGCTGCAGTTACCCCAGAACTTGAGTGCTCCCTATTATATTGAGATTTGAATATCATGATTATGAATATTATGCTTTTATGCCTACGGTAGCAGCGGACTACGTGTCCCGCACAGTTGTGCTAAAGGTCGCATGATCGATCCCGCAAGCCGGACGCGGACTTTGTCACGGCTTCGGCCCGCTGAATCAGCAAATCTGCTGGTGCGCATAAATATCGTGGAGGTATCCACCTTAGCGTTGGGGGTGGCGGGTCGCTGAACCTTCCGTTTCGGCGCCATAGTTCATAGCGACCCGCCGTCGGCTACAGCAGCACTTACGCCTCTGGGACCAGTTGGTCTATGTCTGCT
This sequence comes from Parhyale hawaiensis, assembly GCA_001587735.2. Lineage (NCBI taxonomy): Eukaryota > Metazoa > Arthropoda > Malacostraca > Amphipoda > Hyalidae > Parhyale > Parhyale hawaiensis. The sequence goes on from LQNS02277777.1 coordinate 93,240, forward strand.
GCACGAGCCAGTGCGAGTGGACTTACCAGGGGAGGGTGCAGTCAAAGTAGACTTTACCTTTGCTAACCTGTCTGTTCCTCAATGCAGATTGTCTCAAGTCTGACGGGAAGTACGTGCCCCAGGGTGAAGTGTACCAGGATCCAGTGTGTACAGGATTGAAGTTCACCTGTACTGCTGATGGACAACTAAAGGCTGGCTGTGAGTGTTTCGGTACCTTCCATTGGTTCTTTAGAATCTACTTAAGCCTGTGGTTCTTAACGTTTTTGATGGTACTAAGCCCCCAAGCTCCACACATGTCGTACAATTCGAGTTGGAAAAATAAAGGGTGCAAAACGAAGGGTGCACCATACCATGCATCATTTGCTCACTAACCCGCCGAACCCCAGAGACAGACTCACCGAAACCCTGGAACTGACTCACCTAACCCCTTGAGTTTAATCGAATCCAGGTTAAAAACCACTGATCTAAGCGAAGTCCACTGGACTTCACTTGTCTAGAAATGCAGAGAATTACTTTGGCTTTGACAATTGAATTGCGATGAGAGGGTTAAGAACAACACGATTTTGTTATGTCGACTGAAACATATTTATGGGTTCAGACTGATGTTCTGTAAGGCTCAAGCCAAAATTGATGAATGCCTAAAACTCGATCAAATCAGTAGGTCGAAGTCAGTGCACAACTGCACATGTCCGTATTTTCGGATAAGAGAAGCTTTAAAAACATAATTTTGTCTCCCAATCGAACATACTCTTTATTTACTCAAATGACTGTTGCCTCCCAATCGAATATAATCTTTATTTACTCAAATAACTGGGGATTAGCATACTACGTTTGTGTGCGCCATGCTCCTTTTGCCCCTCTATCAAAAGCTTTCGGAGGAGTGAGGGTGGCGTATGGTTCCCACGCAGTCGAGAAACGAAGCAGCGCGTCCCAGGTGCTACGGTCACCATGCGCATTTTTAGCTTGGCGACATCGACGTCGTTCTAAGCAACATTCACCCGAACATAGGCTAGCCATGAGCGAACGACGAACATTCGACTATCGCTCCCAATGTTGAGCAGTTTATAGTTACGATGATTCTTTTTTTTTTTTGTAGTTAGAGCACGGACGTCACGCTAAAGTCATGGTCGGGACTATGTAATCGGCTTTGTTGAGTTGGCTTTAGGCTGCTATCAGAGCAGCCTAATTAATTATGAGAATATGCTCCACGTACGGCCAATAAATTGTGATTTTTTTTTTTATTACGCTTCTGTATACTACACCATCACTTGCCATCGCCCTTGGCCCCTTCCACTTTGGTCAGTGAGCGGCCGCGCCATTGGCTGCCCTAGACTTTACTTGCTGAAAGGTTCAGGAAAAAAATTGCGCCCTGTGTCTCTTTGGGAATTGTCTTGCTGATGCGCTTACTACCGTCTGTCCAACCAAATCTATTGCTATTCTTCAGTGTTCACGCATTTTCTTTCTGGCGCTTATAAAATCTGCTCAAGCAACAACTACGCTTCTGAACAATTCGTTTTATTGCTGCAGCTGCACCAATTCGTGAGACCTGCACCCAGCCCTTCATCAGCACCTTTGCTGGGTGTATCTACGTGGACAAGACAGAGAGGACGTACTGTGCCGCCCGCCAGTTGTGCCTGTCACTTGGTGCCGACCTTTACTCGGCGGGCTCAGCGGCTGACCTAAGCAACATAGTGAGGTTCCTAGACTCTCGCACCGACCATGGAAGTGAGTCCCTTATCTTTACCTCCTTTCCTCCAAGGAGGTTTGATTTTTGTCATGCTTGTCTGTCACCAAGATTACTCAAAAAGTTCTGAAGGGATCTTTACAAAATTAATAGTTGTTGTTAAGCATCTTAAGATTAACAGCTGATTAACTTTTGGTGACAATCCGTTTATCCGTTTGTTTGACTGCCGATTTTGTCTTAGCGCCATAACTAAAAAAAGTAATTGACGGATTTTCATTAAATTCACAGGAGTTGGGTATGTTACGAAGAGTAAATGACTAAATTTTTGTGATTATCTGTTCGTTCGTTTGTTTTACGCTGTGTTTGATTTTGTGCTTAATTGTTAGCACTATAAGTTCAAAAGGTGTAAACGGTTTTTACAGCAGTTGAAATACATAAATGATTAAATATTGGTGATGTTCGGTTAGTTCGCTTGTGTGTTTGTCAGGATGTTTGTTAGCAACGAAAACATTATCACCGCTCTTACTTCGTTCGCAGGTGATAGTTAAACCAGGTTGTGAGTGATTGTAAGTTTACAAACACGATGCTTCGTTTTTATTTCAAATTTTCAGGGGAGCCTTTTTTCTGTTTGCATTCAATTCATTCTCTGAAGTTTCTTCTGGAAATTTGAACCAATAGTTGATCGGGCTAACTGACGACTGCACCGGTGCAAACGCAGAAAGTTTGGTGTTAGACGATGCTGTATGCATGTTTCCAAAAAGTCTATGTTACACGGAGCTTTTCTTGGCTTAATCTATATCTATCTATATTATACTAAAAGTCTGTGAACAGGTCTTGCTTGTGTCTTGCTTATTTACTTGTGTCTTGCTTATTTACTTGTGATCTTGTTAATTTACTTGTGATCTTGTTTGACACATCTTCTTCACTTTTAGATATGGAAGAAATTCCATGGTCCTCTGGGGGTATGGCCTATCCTGGGGCATGGATTAGCTCTTTAATTCGATTGTATCTGTGATACGCACGTGGAACCTGCCCCTTGGTTGCAAGATCGGGCACGATAATTTAAAAGTTGCTCAGGAAAATATGACTTTAATACGTAACATATAAATCAACTTTGCTTCCTGACTGCGTGTTGAATATTCGTTAGACAAACATAGAATCTGTTGACAGTGAGCCGTATATGGGCAGCTCCTTGACGGGCAGGAGAGGACGGCCGAATAGCGTGTGGTTTACGACCAGCTAAATAAATAAGCACAGACGATCGGGACTATTGTTATTATATTCAGAAGTTTAAGTCTCCGTTTCCACAACAAAGGCGATGTCACGGAGGCAGAATGAAGAGACACGTAGTGTGACGATAGACACGTGGAACCCATGCACGAGGGTGTTCCCACACTGGATCAACGCTCATGGAAACAGCAAGTCGAAAAAGAAGAGGAGGAACAGATTGACGAGAGATCAGTAGGAATAAAAGGTGGGAAGGAAGCAAAGTAGGCGCAAAAGATAGACAAGACGATCGTGATGACGACCCAACGGATCACGGGTCGTCTAGTATAGTATAATTTTCTCCAGTTTCCTGAACGACGTGAACACTTGTCTCCCACATCTTCGGAGTAGAATATCGCGAATAGTTGTCATTTCAGAAAGCGTAGCTCTATTGTTATTTATTACTAATGCACCAAGCGCAACCCTTTTTTGTTGAATAAATCATGAAATATGTATTTGAAAACGACTTACCATCCAATCGAAAAAAGTTCACACAACTTCAAAATTCACAAAGTCCACCAAGTTCACCAAGTCCACATTGTCCACCAAGTGCACAAAAGCAACCAAGTTCACAAAGGCCCCTGACCAGGCCTTCACTAATAACCTGGGAATTCCCGGGTTCGTATCCTGGATACGGTTTGGAAAAAAAAAGTTGGGTGCCTTGGAATGTTTTTCTTCAATATTAGATAGGGGTAAATAAGGCTTTGGACAGACGGACAGACGGACGGAGTGACAGACAGCTCTCTTATAACAGTATAGATCATTAAAGTAATTGCAGTAATTAAAGACGTTTTATGGATGGCATATCGATGATAGTTTTTCTAATCTTCAGTGATCTCTCCCGGAGTGCCAAAATTTCTGTACCACTTAAATTCAGAACATATTCCTACGAAATTTAGTAGTGAAACAGAAATTAAACGGAAGCTATTTTTTTTTATGTAACTATTGATAAAAGAAACGGTTATCTAGCTTCTTCAGTCTTAATTATATACATGAAATCACCGATTTGATTTGGCCGTATAAATGAATATATACGAATCTAATGGGCATAATGGACGCACTACGGGTTTATTGAATCCAATGTGCAAGGTTAGGAAAAGCAAGCATTGATTTAGCTAACGTTTGAAATACGTATCCTTTCAAAGACGATTTCACTTTGATCGTTAGCGCAACTTATCCTTGCCTCCCTAACCTTACACAGGCCAGCTGATTGTGGGGCCAGCAGGTACGCGATGGCTTTGTGGTGGTGGCTTGTCTAAAACGAGTACTGCAATTTAGCGATTGCAAAAAACGTAGTGAATTCTGCAAACTTTAGAATTACCTATAATGGGTTTTCAGTTATGCATGCGTTTTTAACGCTAAATCTAATTTAAATCCGTGCTTCCCGATAGAAGTGCCAAGGGTGATGTATCTATATCAGCCAGTTATTGATCACCTAACGAGCACTTACGATAAAATCGAGGCCAGTTAAACATTCGTTTCGTATTATGCATATATAGAGTCTCATATATACAAAACTGTGTAGAAATTCCTACCTATCAGAGTAGTGTTGTCTATATGCACATATTTGAAAGCAATAATTTTCACAATTTCGCTTTTCAGGGAGGTGGGGATACTGGGTGGGCTTACAAAATGAACGAGGATCTTGGCGGTGGCTACACAGCGGCCGATACCCCGGCCGCTATGGGCAAGGAGACTGGGGAAAGGACGACCCTGACAACGAAGAGGGTGAACTGTGTGCTGCTGTTGCTTGGGGGTCTGACAGGGGTGTGTGGGATACCAAGTGCCACCACGGATTTCCAACTATCTGCAGGCTGCTCACCCACCCCACTCGCGGCTGATTGTGTTTCTACGCACCAGGCTCGATTCATAATCATGGACAAAATGCATAACTTTTGCAAGTAACGATATCTCCACACACCAGACTCAGCTTCCTATTAGTGTACAAAATACGTAACATGCATTCGCTTGTGATGGTTTCCTTGTACACCAGTGTCAGCTTAGTAATCGTGGATAAAATGCATAACATTCGCCACTGATGGTATCTCCACGCACCAGAATCGACTTCATAATCATTGGCACAATGCTTAAAGTTCGCTACTGATTGTATGTATCTTCGTACTCCTACTATAACTAAGCTTCATATACGTGCACAAAATGTGTAGGTAACTTTTGCTCTGTAGATATCTCCGCACACAGGTCTTAGTTTCATAATTGTGGACGAAGTACGTAGCATTTAGGGATTTACATTCTGGAGCCCGTCCAAATACAGTTTTATAATTTCAAAAAGAATGGCTTTAATAAAGCATTTTCTAATGCCATTAAAACAACAGCTCCTCGTAACCAAATAAATTACCTGAACTTAGGACTTGCTGTTTCTCAATGAAACTAGTGAATTTCACTTCGTGTTTCTATGCCTCGGAGTAGCAACTTCGACAATACTGTGGTTGTGAAGATGGTTATTGTCTCAGATGTAGATAATTTCATGATTTTAGACCATACCGTAGTTGTGAAGATGGCTTATTTTCTTTGATGTTGTAGATAATTTTATGATTGGCGGACTGTGAACGTAATGAATTATAAATCATACGGTCTTCGACAGCAAGCTCATTGTTTTACTGTGTATTCGCAAGAGCAGAACTCCACTTTATAGCCAATGATTTGCTTACCTGCCTAATTTAAGTAAATCTTTATTCGTGGAAACTGATTTTTCACCGAAATATTTTTCTTAGTTAGAGAAACGTTTGCAGTTAAATCAGTTGACCCCTAAAGCAACATGTTCCTCGTTTTATAACTATACTCATGGAATAAAAATTAGCTGTACAGTGGGGGCTGCAGCAGAGTGGAACTTGGTTTATTCACCAAAGACCATGAACAAATTGCAAACTGACAGCAGTAAGAACAATATAATAATGGATTGATTCTTGCTCTGTTGTTTACTTCCTTCCACCTTTATACTCCTACTGATGTTGATGTTCCTTTGTTGTTCCTCTTCATTCCAGGTTTACAGTTCTTCTGTGCGTTGATTCGTGCGAGGGTTGTACGTTTCTTTATGTCCCATTGCGTCCCTTCTTTCTTCCTCTCTCTGGGTCACCATGTACTGCGTGGGTAGGGAGGCGTTAAGGTAATATAATGCTTGTAATAATACTACTATCATTCCATTCCATTTTCGTGTTTTAAATGTATCTGCTGTATATGTAACCATCTGTACCTAAAGATGATTTTATTCGTTCAAGAACAAAATTACTTTAAAAATGACCAGTTAAGTGGTTATTAATTTCAGAAGTTCAAGTCTCTGTTTTCCCAACCAAGGCGATGCCAAAGAGGATGAAAGAAGGGACATATAGTATGACGATAGACACGTGGAACCCATGCACGAGGGTGTTCCCACACAGGATCAACGTGCATGGGAACAGCAAGTCGGGAAAGAAGAGGAAGAACAGATGAAAAAATGATCAGTAGGAGTATGAGATGGGAAGGAAGCAAAGTAGGTACGAAAGACAGACGTCCCGACCAGCTAAAGGCTAAGGTAACCTACAAGAGCCCCTGGGGGTGCTGCTCCCCATAACATAGGATGGGCGAACCTAACCCTATGGACCACCCTATTACCCCTGAGGGGACCAGTTATCAGCAGAGAGAGTTGAGAAGTTCAGTGCTGATGAGTTATGACTAACTCAGAAGAAAGGGAGCATGGATTGGGCTAGGGTGGGATGCGAAGTACAGTTACCTCTAGATATCGATCCTGGATCGAAGCCTGTTGGTAAACAGGACGTTCTCCATTTTTATAGACCACCTGTCAGTTACGAAATATTTTTATTTAGGGTAAAATTTAAACTTCAATGTACTTCATATACTTTATTTTTACTCAAGAGAACACGTATCGAATACTAGCAAGTAGAAATCTTCAATCAAAGTAAAAAAAAAAAATTGCGTAAAACAAGGGAGGACTAAATCTAGGAATATTACATTACTATCGGAGTTGAACTGATAGCTCTTCAGATCAGTGCTTATGGTATAGTTTGGTTGAGTATCGCAATAGATATATATTTGTATATCAACCGCGGACACAAATCTCGAGGATTCTTGAATTTCAGGAAATTTGTATTATTTAGATGTAACTTCAAAATTATGACTAAATAAAAATTATTGAGGTAAACGTAATATCAGTGCGTATTTCTTCAAAGGCACTTTTACAGTACTATTACTATTAGAGAACAACAAATTGCAATGAGGCGTGCAATAATAATAATGCAAAATAGACTTATTTCCAACATTTTTTACAAGATTAAGCGTTCTGGCATCACCTCAGTATATAAATTATAGGTAAAATTCGCTTTTAGGACCATAACGCATTTTCAATATTTTGAAGTCATATATAGGTAAAAGGACCCATTTTAAGACGTTTTTCACGAATGACTTTTCTGGCGCAAATGCATACTTTTCGAGATATTGGACTTTGAATTTC
>LQNS02277780.1:81674-95198 GCA_001587735.2 Parhyale hawaiensis
CATTTAAGAAGAATACCAGATAGACCAGCGGTCAGCGGTTACGTGCACTGTGGAGATAATTCGCTGGTGGCTCTCTCTTTGGTCGCAAACTGCGGCACCACAGAAGACACCCAGCAGAGTGACTCCACACACGTGGGTTGACGTGAACAACGTCACCTGGACTTCTTCCGAAGACTCTCAAGGTGCTCAAGGTAAGGTGAGGTCAAGAACCAGTTCTACTAACTTTGAAAGAGACGGACATATTCCACAACATGGGCCAACCTACTTTTAGAACTTTCCTAAGCCTCGCCGTTCAAGTATTCCTTTTTCATGTTTAACAATAGACTGTGCAAACAAATACAGTGAGTCTCCATGGGTAGCCCGCTTAGTCCGTCGCTAGGAAATATCTTCCTATGCCATCACGAAACACTTTGGCTCAAAGACTGCCCAAATGACTTCAAACCGATTCACTACAGTCGCTATGTAGATAATACCTTCCTAGTATTTAATAACCAAACAGACTCTGACTTATTTCTTCAATATTTAAATAGTAAACATCCAAACATCAAGTTCACCGCCGAAAACCAGTCAGATAGTTCTTTAGCTTTCTTAGATGTTTTAGTATCCAACTACGACTCGACGCTAGTCACTGGGGTTTATAGAAATCCCACGTTCTCGGGCCTTGCGACAAGCTTTTTCAGTCGCTGCTACGATCAATTTAAGATCAACGCTATAAAAACTCTACTGTTTTGAGCATACTCTTTGTCCTCCTCCTACCTTACCTTCTCAAACGAAGTTGAATTTCTCCGAACTTTCTTCAAAAATAACGGTTACCCGCATCATCTTCTGGACCACTATTGCTAATTGTTCCTAGACAAACAGTTTGATCCGGGCATTAGCAAACCCTCTGTCCCTAAATTGGACTTCTTTCATTCGCTTCCGTACTACAACAAAGCTTCTGTTAGTGCAGCAAACACATTGAGAACATTCCTCTCTGAAGCCTACCCACTCATAAACTTCAAGTTCTCGTACAAAAACACGTTTACCATAGGGTCCTACTTCAAATTTAAAGACACGCCTCCGACACAACTGCTGTCAGGTGTTATTTACCGTTTCAAATGCAGAGGATGCAATGCCTCGTACATCGGTAGCACTGGACAACATTTCAAAGCCCGCATTGACCAACATCTAGACGTATCCAGTCGAACTGGTTTACCCCTTGCAAGACCTTCACATTCAGTCCCACCCCCTCTACGTGCTGAACAATACAACCATCACATCAGTAATAATGACTTCTCAGTCATTGACTTTTCTTACCCAATAGAACTCACATTAGAGTCGCTCTATATCCATAGAACAAGACTTAGTCTCAACATCATGACCTCAGCTGTACCGCTTCACACAACCGTGGATTAACCACACATATGCCGACAGTACTGAAGCTGACATCCGGCTCCTCCACTCAGCCCTGTTCATTAGCTTCTTAGAGTCCTCCCTGATAACATATATGCTTCCCTCGGTAGACGTAAAAGGATATTTTAATTTTAGGTTGTATGTTTTCATATTTACGCTCTTTCTGATGATGGGATTTTTACATGTCCCGAAACGTTAAATTTTATATCAACTGTCGACATTAGTATTATTATTAGATAATCTTTGTGAGCTCTACGCTCTCGCGCATAGAATAGACGCCACGACCATACGCTCCATCGAACAGCGACGATCCCTAATATTATGTTAGGTCACGAAATTACTTCAAACTTCCTACCTTCCTTCTTTGTCTGCGCATAACCTCGGTTGTACCACATGTTTCATGGAATTTTTTATCCATATCATCACTCACTGTTACTACGTTTATTAATACAAAATTTCGAATTTGTATGTTATTTTTACGCCTTCTTAAGCTTTTAATGCATTTCCATTCAGTTTTTTCTATCAGTTATTAAGTGCTTCTGCTTTCGAGCTCGCCATATTTTCTCAATACTTCCATTATTAGGGGCAATTATCATCATCATTCGATGTCTAACATATCCGGCACTACTCATACGATCACAAGTTCAGGGCTAGCAACAATTGATATATGGAGTGGAACTTCTAATTTTATGATATAAATACACCATTTCAGCGTAGAACTTTGAATTCTTAGAGTAAATTCCATATTTAAGTAGATTATTCATATTTATTTTTTATTATCTACGATGAATGAACAAACTGAATCCTACTCCAAAAGATTATTTTGCTAGATTGGAAAACCGCCTCATTATTTTATCTCTCTGCTTAGTTTACGCATATCCACAGTTTTATTGCGTCTTTCAAAAAATTTCCAACCCATACCATCACTCACTGTTACTAGGTTTTACGGCACTAAATTTCGAATTAAGTGTTTTTTTCTACAACCTCGTAAGATTTAAATGAACTTCTATTCGACTATTTCATCAGTTTATTACCTATTTTGCTTTAAAGCTAATCGAATAATTTCATTCCTTTCATTATTATGGATAATTTTCATTATCATTCGCTACCAAACATATCTGTCGCTTCTGATTTTATTGTAAGTTCTGCCTTAGCAGCGATTCGAATACGGTGTGGAACTTTTAATTTCAAGATGTAAATTGGACGTTTGATGTGGAAATTCGTGATTTTATTAACTTATCCATATTTATATAGAATTTCTACGTTTAATGGCCAATGTGAATCTTACTCCAGAAATTTTCTCTATAAGTTGTACTAGATATTATCAGCAAATCGCGACTGATCGCTTATCAACTGTTGTTGAATCATATTCATATTTCTATTCACTCACTCAATATGAGTGCACTAGCGTTCAGTGTACGAGTTTACTACCAGCCATATGGGTTTAACAAGTAGTGTTTTATATTTTTATATTTTCAACTAAAATTTTGGTGTAAATTTTTCCAAGCCACATCAGTAAACGTATGAGCGATGAAGAATCGATCTCGTCCTCACATAAGCACAAATCTGATTCTAGGACTATGCGCGCTCTGGTCTATTGGTTTAGGTTTGTGAAACTGTTTTTATGATTAGTTTTATTTACATAATTTTTTTCTTCATTCCATCGAGTACATACTATCCTTCGAATTTGTATGTTATATATACACCTTCTTAAAAATCAAATGAATTTTCATGCAGGTTTTCTATCAGATATTTAATGTTTCTGCTTTCGAGCTCGCAAAATATAATCAATGCTTTCATTATTGGGAGCAATTATCATTCGATGTCTAACATATCCGGCACTGCTCACCTTATCGGAAGATCACGTATAGGAGCGATTGGAATTAGGAGTGGAACCTCTAATTTTATGATATAAATGCACCATTTCTGCGTGGAACTTTAAATTTTTAGAGTAAATTCGCTATTTTATTAGATAATTCATGTTTTTTATTAGTTTTCTATTTTTAGCAAACAAACTGAATCCTACCCCAAAGGATTATTTAGCTAGATTGGAACACTGCCTAAATATTTTATCTCCCCTGCTTAGTTTACGAGTATCCACAGTTATTGCAAGTTTACCTTAGCAGCGATTCGAATACGGTTTGGAACTTTTAATTTCATGATGTAAACTCGACATTGGATGTGGATATTCGTTATTTTATTAACTTATCCATATATTTTATTAAATTTCTATGTTTAATGACCAATGTCAGTCTTACTCCAGAAATTTTCTCTATAAATTGTTCTAGACATTATTTGCAAGTCGCGACTGTTCGCTTACCAACTGTTGTTAAATCGTATTCATATTTCTATTCACTCACTCAATATGAGAGCTCTAGCGTTCAATGTACGAGTCTACTACCAGCTATATGGGTTTAACAAGAAAATGTTTTTATACTTTTGATATCAGCTAAAAATTTCAAGGTGTAATTTGTTCCAAATTATATCAGTCAACGCAAGAGCGATGTCACAAGAATCTATCTCGTCCTCAACGTAGAGGTAAAGTTAAAGTCTACTTTGACTGTACCTTGCCCTGGGAAACCCACATGCACTTGTTCGTGCTGCAGATATAGGCCAACTGGCCTCAGACGAGCAAGTAGAGCCGCAGCCGACCACGGGTTGCTAAGAACTATGGCACCGAAACTGAAGGTTTGACGACCCACCAGTCCATTCCTGGTTAGGCAAGTGCCGCAACCCAGCTTCCACATACCAAACAATTTCCAACTCAGCTCGCCGGGCGCGAAAAAGATCCTGTGATAGGCTTGTCGCTTGAATTCGGCACCTCGAGCACATGACTCAGGCACGCATGCCGTCAGGTCTATTGGTTTAGGTTAAGGAAACTTGTTTTTATGGTTAATTTTACTAATATAATTTTTTTCTTTGTTCTATCTTTAAGTACATACTATACTTACATTGACATATCTGAGCTTCCTGTCTTTTAAACATTCAAACAACCTTATATTTTACCATATTGCGAGAGATTAGCATCAGTTCATCATATCACGGTAGCATTAATCCTCATAATTTATGGCTAACTTCTCATGTTCTCCTCTCATTACTCTATCGTAGTCTGATGACATATGCATATTAAACGTTATTTTGGCCATGATCCTGACCTAGGTAGGATAGTTTCGTGAATTGATCACACATGAAAATTATAAACTCAATATATTCTACTTGAAAGAACTTGAAATAATAATTACTAAATTGTTTTCATTACCAAGTTTCATGCGTGACCGTTATGATCTCTAATCCTTCATGTTAGCTCCAATTTGAATTATACTCATTACCTGAGACGTTTAGAAAGAAGTTCACGTTCATGTGAATATATCAATATCTCATTCAACCGCGTGAGTATCCCCGTCAATTCTTCCTTCATCATCAATTCCTCATTCTCCAACATAAGGCGATTATTTTGCATAATGTTATCCAACAACTTCTTCTCTACAACCTCGCACCGGGTAAGTTGAGCTGTCAATCCCTTACTCATTTCCTCCAATTCCTCCTTCTTCATCATAAGGCTATTATTTCCCCTCCTTTGATCGCCCAACTTTTTCACTATAATCTACTCACTATGTACCCTTTTGATGGATTTACTGTTTCAACGTCAGATGGAGGACGCTTTACATCTCGCAGCGGTGAATACTTCACATCCTCTTGATTTGCGTGGTCCACGCTTCTGTTTTCATCCTCTCCGGCAGCATCAGTTTCAGGCGTTGTTGCATGGATTAATGTACCTTGTCTTGCTAACACTGATTTATCTGATATGATCCTTTTTGAGTTTCCATCTTCATCAGCAGTTATCATAGATGTCGTAGCTCTTCTGCTTTTAAGGGGACCGTTTGAGCGATGGCACCCAAATCGTACATTTTTGTTTTTTCATCTTTTTTTCTTGTGTTTCATGAACTGGAACATTTTGTATATGATATAAAAGACAATTGCATGTAGAAAAAGTGTCAAAATCATCGAAAATAGAAACTGTTGACCCCTTTTTTTACGGCGGGTGCTGTGCCCTTATTTCTCGCTCAATGTAAATGAAATTTGGTCAAGATATCCTGTAAATGACTTCCAACAATTCTATGGATTTAGATATTTGAATTTTGTTGTAGTTTTCAAATTGAAAAAAATATATATATTCTCGTCATTTTTTAAAATCATTTTCTCAAAACAATTTAAAAACGTTTCCACAGAAGTGTTCTACATTCATTTTCCTCTGATATGAAAATCATGACATTTGATGCATTATTCACCGAGTGGCGTTCAATTGAAGATCAATAACTAGGATCTGAGATATTCACTGAAGCGCAAACGTTACTAAAATATACATTGTTCGTCAGATAGCTATCAGACTTTCAGTTGTATTGACATACTTTTGCCGTTTGTCAAGGTACACGATGTGTATATGTTATTAAAAAAAAACAGGTTTCCCGCCAAAGCCCATCTTCTTTGGATAACTCGTTTTCTATGGCGAAAATTTGAAAAGCATACGAGTCAAAAGCTCTTCTTTTTTCGATTTTACATATGTGTACCAAATTTCATTCAAATCGGAACAAAAATGAAAAATCAAATTTGAACCCTCTGGCGGGAATTTCTTCATATCAAATTCAATACGGCTGGGGGAAATTTTTATTTACGTACTGATTTGAATGAAACTTGGCACCCATATGTAAAATCAAAAAAGAGCTTTTGACTAATGTACTTATTTTTCCCTTTTTCGCCATAGAAAACGAGTTTTTCAGAGAAAATGTGTTATGGCGGGAAACCCGTTTTCGTTGAATAACTCGTTTTCTATGGCGAAAATTTGAAAAAAATACATGAGTGCAACACACATTCTAGTGTCAAGTTCCCACCTTGACAACGACATTCGCTGAGAATGTCGAAAGCTCGGTAAAAATAAAATTCATAATCCAAAAGAAGTATTAATTTACGTTAATTAAGTAAATTGTAGTGTGTTAGATAGATTAGTGATAGATTATTGGTTTCAGAATCTATTCAGCATGATTTGGAAATGATTGATTCCTGGTGTTCTAGGTGAGGGATGAGGCTAAATGCGGGCAAGACTAAGGCCATGCTCGTGTCCAGGTCGCGTACAGTGGGACCTCTTTTTCCTGCACTCATGCTGGATGGTGTATCACTTCCTGTGGTTGATGACTTGGNGTTTGCGATAAGCCTAGTGATAGATTAGAGGTTTCAGAATCTATTCAGCATGATTTGGAAATGATTGATTCTTGGTGTTCTAGGTGGGGGATGAGGCTAAATGCGGGCAAGTAAGGCCATGCTCGTGTCCAGGTCGCGTACAGTGGGACCTCTTTTTCCTGCACTCATGCTGGATGGTGTATCACTTCCTGTGGTTGATGACTTGGTAATCTTGGGTGTCAATTTTGATCCAAATTTGACGTTTCAGCGCCACATTCGTTCGATTGCCTTACGTGCATAGCAGAAAATTGGTCTTATGAGGCGTGCTTGGAGGGTTTTTGGCTCTGTAGAATTGACACGTCGCTGCTTTAATTGCTTTGTCCTCCCTTTTCTGGAGTACTGCTCTGTAGTCTGGGGTTCTGCTGCCGCTTGCCATCTGTGTTTGCTTGGCAATGTGGTTCGTCGATGTGCGTTCATGCTGGGTGGTGCTGTGCGTACTGTGCCCTGTGATCTGGCGCATCGTCGCAGAGTTGGTGGGGTCTGTTTTTTTTTGTATAAAATCTATAACTGCCCCAGTCATCCAATGTCTGAGTTTCTTCCGGATCCATTTGTTCGGGTAAGGTATACCCAGCGGACTGGTGCTCTTCATGAGTTTGCCTTGGAACCGTTACGATGCCGTACGGGCCAGTATTCCCGTTAGTTTTTTCCATCGTGTGTGGATGTTTGGAATGGGGTTGATGGCTCTGTCTTTGCTGGTGCTGATATTGGCAGCTTTAAACGATCTGTGCACAGAGCTATTCTGTGATCTCGGGTCTTCTTTTTTTTCATTCTTTTGTTTTCTCCACCCGCTGGGCTGATTGCGTGGGGGTTTGTTAACCTCATGGAGTTTCTCCGTTCCTACGTCGCCAGTCTGGTGTGATTTAATAATAATAATAATAATAATAATAATAATAATAATAATACATAAATTGTGCCAAGTTTCATCCAAATCGGTGCATAAAGAAAAAGGTTTCATCACAGTAGCGTTCTCGAATTTCACGATAAAACGTTCTCAGCTGAAGGGTTCAAATTTGAGGAATTTATTTATGGGCCCATTTCAATGAAATTGTTTCAATATTTTTCGCATATATCGTGTGCCTTGACAAAAGGCAAAAGAATGTCAATACAACTGAAGGTCTGATAGCTATCTGACGTACAATGTATATCTTAGTAGCGTTTGTGTTTTAGTGAATATCTCAGATCAAAGTTATTGATATTCAATTGAATGCCACTCGGTGAATAATGCATCAAATGCCATGATTTTTTATATGAAAGGAAAATTAATATAGAACACTTCTGTGGAAGATTTTTTATTTTTTTTCTTTGAATTGAAAAAAAATTTGGTTTTAAAAAGAAGTGATAATTTATAAATTCTTTATTTGGAAACTAAAACAAAATTCAAAAATATAAATCCATAGTATTGTTGGCAGTCATTTATAGTATATCTGTACCAAATTTCATTCAAATTGAGCCAGAAATGAAGGCCAAGCGTAAAAATGGAAACAAAGAGTTAACAGGTTTTTTTTTTTGTTGCCACTTTTTCAAAATGAAGTTGTCTTTTACATCATATACAAGAAGTTTCAGTTCACGAAACACAAGAAAATAGATAAAAAAATGTATGATTTGGGTGTCATCCCGCAGACGGTCCTATTAAACGCAGAAGAGCTACGTCTATGATAACTGCTGATGAAGATGGAAACTGCCAAGGGATCATATCAGATAAATCAGTCTTAGCGGTACAGGGTACATTGATCCATGCCACAACACCTGAAACTGATGCTGCCGAGGATGATGAAAACAGAAGCGTGGACCATGCAAATCAAGAGGACGTGAAGTATTCACCGTTGCGAGGTATAAAGCATCCTCCATTTGCCGTTGAAACAGTCAATCCCTCAAAAGTGAGTAGTGTACATTGCAATTATCTTATAGTGAAAAAGTTGGGCGATCAACGGAGGGGAAATAATAGCCTTATGATGGAGAAGGAGGAATTGGAGGAAATGAGTAAGGGATTGACAGCGCAACTTACCCGGTGCGAGGTTGTAGAGAAGAAATTGTTGGATAACATTATGGAAAATAATCGCCTTATGTTGGAGAATGAGGAATTGATGATGAAGGAAGAATTGACGGGGATACTCACGCGGTTGAATGAGATTTTGATAGATTCACATGAACGTGAATTTCTTTCTAAGCGTTTCAGGTAATGAATATAATTCAAATTAGAGCTAACATGAAGAATTAGAGATTATAACGGTCACGTATGAAACTTGGTAATGAAAACATTTCAGTAATAAGTCTTTTAAGTTGAGATGCTGAAAAAGGTGTGTGCCTAGGATACATTGTGTTGATAATTTTAATGTGTGATCAATTCACGAGACTATCCTACTTAGGTCAGGATCATGGCCAAAATAAAGTTTATTATCCATATGTCATCAGACTACGATAGAGTAATGAGAGAAGAATATGAGAAGTTAGCCGTTAATCGTGTGGATTAATGCTACCGTGACATGATGAACTGATGCTAATCTCTCTCAATACGGTAAAATATAAGGTTGTTTGGATGTTTAAAGGACAGCAAGCTCAGATGTAAGTATATTATGTACTTGAAGATGGAACAAAGAAAAAAATTATGTATGTAAAATCATCATAAAAACAATTTTCCCTAACCTAAACCACTAGACCTGACGGCATGTGTGCTTGAGTCGTGTGCTCGAGGTGTCGAGTTTAAGCCTGCCACAAGCCTGTCGTCTGGGGCCAGTTGGCCTATATCTGCAGCACGAACCAGTGCATGTGGGTTTCCCAGGGGAGGGTACAGTCAAAGTTGACTTTAACTTTACCTTTACTTTGAGGACGAGATAGATTCTTGCGACATTGCTCATGCGTTGACTGATGTGACTTGCAACAAATTACACCTTTAAATTTTTAGTTGATATTGAAAGTTTAAAAACAACTTCTTGTTAAACTCATGTGGCTGGTAGTAGACTCGTACACTGAACGCTAGTGCACTCATATTGAGTGAGTGAATAGAAATTTGAATATGATTTAACAACAGTTGGTTGTTAACCGTCGCGATTTGCTCATAAAGTCTAGAACAATTTATAGAGAAAATTCCTGGAGTAATATTTACATTGGTCACTACACATAGAAATAGAAAAAAATATATCCATAAGTTAATAAAATAACGAATATCCACAGCAAATGTCCAGTTTGCATTATGAAATTAGAAGTTCCAAACCGTATTCCAATCGCTGCTCAGGTAAACTTGCAATAATATTAAAAGCGACAGATATGTTTGGTAGCGAATGATGAAAATTATCCCTAATAATAAAGGATTGACGTTATTTGATGAGCTCTAAAGCAAAAGCGGTAATAATTTGATGAAAAAGTTGAATAGAAATTCATTTAAAGTTTACGAAGTTGTAAAAAATCAATAAATTCAAAATTTATTGCCGTAAAACGTAGTAACAATGAGTGATGGTATGGGCTGGGAATTCCTTGAAACACGTAGAACAACTGTGGATACTCGTAAACTAAGCAGGGGAGATAAAATAATGAGGCGGTTTTCCAATTTAGCTAAATAATCCTTTGGCCTAGGATTCAGTTTCTTTATTAAACATAGAAAACTAATAAAAAGCATGAATTATCTAATAAAATAGCGAATTTACTCAAAAAAATTAAAGTTCCCCGCTGAAATGGTGCATTTCTTTAATAAAATTAGAGGTTCCACTCTAAATTCCAATCGCCGCAATCTCTGATCGTGCGATCGTGTGAGCAGTGCCGAATATGTTAGACTTCGAATGAAAATTACCTCTAATAATGAAAGTATTGATAATATTTGGCGAGCTTGAAATCAGAAACTGTAAATAACTGATAGAAAAACTGAATGGAAATTCATTTGAAGCTTAAAAAAGTGTAAACATAACATACAAATCCGAAATTTTATGGTCATAAACGTAGTAACAGTGAGTGATGATATGGATAAAAATTTTATGAAACACGTAATACAGCCGAAATAATGCGCAAACAAAAAAGGAAGGTTGGAAGTAATTTCGCGATCTAGCATAACATTATGGATGGTAGCTGGTCGATGAGCGTATGGAGGTGGAGTCTATTGTATGCGCGAGAGCGTAGAGCTCATAAAGATTATGTTAATGGTATTCGTGATCATGTGATCTCACCTTATGACCAATGTTATACTGTATCGGACAACGAAGTCCGTGAGACACTAAAGGTACTTAAAAATAATGAAGCAACAAATGCGGACAACGTTCCCGCCGAAGCACACAAATACAGCTCCAGTCAAAAATTTTCAGTGAAAGCACCGGTAATTATAGGCTTACCCACGATTTTATAGGCTATTATCGATGGGTAAACGATTAAAATGTTTTTCAATGGCACGTCATCTGAAATTTCCTAAAAGGCGCCTCTTTATTGAAATGGTCGATTTATTGGTGCCTAATAGCCCATAATGATAGGCGATTATCGCTGATTTTCCACCAATTAAGTTTTCAGTTTTCAGTATTTGTATAACTGGTTTACATGCATTTTTTTTTACACATCGGATGCCAGAAGGGTGGGGTTATAAGCCCTTGCCCCGTTTTAATAATGAGGCAAGCCCTCTCTTAGCGCCGTCCTCGGATTGCATAATGCAGGTATTACGTTAATTTTAAGAAGAGATGAAGCTAACAAGCAAAATATTTGGATCACAGCGATAAATTAAACTTTTTTTTTTTGTTTTTTGCAGTAGTAATTAATTGCTATTTCAGTTGTAGACAGACCACGCATCAGACACCAATCACAACCATGTTATCGGCGATAAAACCTCGGTGAAACAGAGCTCTTCCAAAACTCTCTTTCGCCACCTCGATCTTCCGTCTACGCTCTACGGGTTGTTCATTGATTCGCTATGACTTGTAATTAGAGTCCACTGCGTGGTCTGTCTACAACTATATTTGTAATACAACCGCGATACAACCTCAAAAAGGAAAAATTTTCTTCAGAGATATATAATAGAAAACAGCTACGGAGGATAACTATGATATAATTGACTGAAGTTCATGTTCTCACTGTTTAATTGGTGTTGCAATTCATTTACATATTACTCCATTTATATAAGGATAATTTCTTTTAATTGGTTTTCTCGATAAGCAATACCGGTTGAAAAAACTCGTTTTTTTAAATTTTAATTTAGATCCATCATAGAATACATTACATTTTCGATAATTTTTTGTAGCTTCTGCAATTTGATTATTTATAGAATTTTTTCTAGTCCATATCGTACATAAACACGGTATAACGAATGAATAATTTTTTGAATGTCAATTACCTGATAAATAGTGTTTTCTTTCATTTTTCTAAGGATTCCACTCTGCTTGAAATAGCTTCTATTGCACTTTTATTTAGTAATACATCCTGATCAATTTTATTAATATGCTCTCTAAACCTTTCTATATAGGATTGAAAATCAAGGAAGACTCTTTCAAGTGCTATAAATTTAGATTGTAAGTCTTCAATAGTTTCACCCACAGACTTTAATTCATTCATTTCACTTTTGAGCTCTGTAATTTGATCACCAAAAAAGTTGATATTTTCGTTCACCGCTTCTCTTACATAATCTATCTTTTTGTAAGTTGTTTCGAAATTACTAGAATGTAAATTATCAATTTCGGTAACTCTACTTTCAACATCTTCCGCTATTCGTTTGTCTAACGTGTCAACTCACGACTCGTGATTTTCAGTGATTATATCCGCCAACGTTTGTATATCATTTCTAACGTGAAGTTTTAAATTCCCTACAGATTCATCGACGTTAGTTTTACTTGCAGCATATTTTTCTTCGATAGGATATGAAATGTTTGCAAGCCTTCGATTAGTCAAATCAAAATTTCCCTCACCATCGAGGTACTTCAGGAGGACCTTTTGTAGATGGAGTAGAAGTATTTTTATTTATTTCAGAACCAAAAATATTTACACCAGTCATTTCTATAAGATTAAGAAATAATTTCATCGGAGAGAAATAAATTATTCTGAAATCATGTCATTAATTCGATTTGCTACGAGTTGATTTACTCTTTCTTCCAATTTTTCAAATTTTTCACCAAAGATGTCACCAATGGCTGCAATTCGATCATCTAACATTCGTCTTCCATCCTGGATTAATTGCACATTACTTTTAATCGTTTCTATTTCAACTGTATTAATTATTAGGTCACTAGTTTTTCCGTGAATGAGATCGGCTTGTACTTCTAGCTTGTCGATCCCTTTAGCTGTATCAGATGAGAGTTCCGTTCTCAGTGATTGTAATTGACTGCTAACAATTTCAAGTCTTTCATTAATTACTGAACTGAAGTATTCTTCTTTAACGAAAGTGTCTCTGATTTCATTCAACTCACCTTCAATGCGCACGATTTGCTGATTTCTGAAATTTAATTCTTCATTCAACGTATCAAGCATCGTTCTTGTCGTTTTTGAATTTTCATCGATCCCTTCTTTTAATTCAGAAATTACACGAAGTGTATCCGTTTTCACAGTAGCATCTGTATCAACCATTGCTTGTTTTAATGTCGTTAAATATTCGTCAACATAATTGTTTGTACTAGCATCAAAATCTTCCAATGGTTCTTTCACATTAGCAAGTCGTTTAAAGTTTATGTCATAATTACCTTCTGCATCTAAGTACCTGAAGCCAATACCTGGTGGACCTCTTATTGAAAGTGTAGATTTATTTTGTAAATCAGTACCAAATTTAATAATAGGCATTTTTATAAGAATAAATAGTTGTTTGTTTTCAACTTTATCAAATGAGATCGAATCTTTTATTTTCTTTCACTAATTCGTATAAAACTATGAGACATAAATGACCGCATATGATGTCTCCCATCTGTTGAATTTCATATGTTGACCATAATAGATCTGTTTTTA
>LQNS02277786.1:10317-21931 GCA_001587735.2 Parhyale hawaiensis
CCAGTTCCTGCTCGTTTTAGAACGCTGCTCTGACCTTACACCGAGGTTATCCTAATAGAACGTTTCTCGGTCACTGTCGCTACATAAATAGCTCTTTATCGCAAGAGGTCTTCTTTCTGTATTGTGCCTGAAGGCCACTTTACGTAAGTGTTGATAAAATTAGTTCTAATAATCACAGAGACCTCAAAAAAAGATTATTTTCTTTGTCGTAACGTAGGGAATGTGTTGCAGAGAAGGGCACTTGAATTCACAATCGTATATCTTCAGTAGGCGAAATTTATCACACCTTCGGACACCACGAATAATTAAAAATTCATCATAATTTTTAGCAATATTATTATTATTATTAAAATTTTATGGAAAAAATTGACGCATAGATACTAAATGTAATGTACTTTTATATCGCTTGCAAGTGAATGTTAACTACAGTAATACTACAGAATAAAACCACATTAGTAACCATGTACTAAAAAAGCATAATTAACCATCAGCTAAAGATACCAGGACAGCCCATTAAGAGAATAAAAGGACAGTGTGGTGCTGATACAACCTTTTATCACAGGAACCATCTACAGTTGCACCATGTCATTTCACATTACTACCTAAGAATATTAACCCTCAGGGGTAGGTATATTCTGGCGGGCCTTTTCCCTGCCGCAATAAATTTGGGCATCAAGCACCTAAGGGTCCCGAGTGCCTTCTCCGCAAGAAATCTAGCAGCTCGCCGCGGTTCCTGTTGAGAAAGTCAGTTTTGTAGAGTTAAGTAGGTTCTCTATATTTCCCCTTCTGTTCCGCGAGGTGGGCCGCCGAATGGTGGTAAGCAACTCATCCCATGAGACTCCTATCTGCTCCCGTGTGGGAGGCCACGGCAGGGACCCCCGCACGAGTGTTCGCTTTCTTCTGTCTTCTCATCTTTTCGTTTTTCGTCTCTTACCCTGCGCCGCACGTTCGGCCGAGCATTGTAGGGTTAGAAATGCTCGCGCCTTCTTTCCTGCCAGACATGGTGCATCTGGCCGAGATTGTACTAAAAGAGCTCATCTGAGTTAGACTCAACTTCTAATCTACAGTATGTTACACAAAATTGGATCACGGTTATATAGTCTTCGTATCTAATACGGCGGGAGACCCTCATTATAATAATAGACTAGTATTACGCCACTTTACATCGCTTCATTGTTGCCCATGTTACATCACTTAATGATTACCATATTAGTCGCTCCTTAATACTTCCTATTAATGTAAAAAGAGACGTACTTCGCGCCCTGACGGCGCAGGAGCCTGTGGATAACCACGGGAACAGTTCGGCGCGATATAGGCATTGTGCCACTGAAGCGCTAGTAAAACCTTTACTACTACTCACTTAATGATTGCCTAAGTTGAAGCACTTTCATAGTTACGTAAGTTGAAGCATTCCACGGCTGCCTAAGTTGAATAACATCATGGTTGTTCCCTACACTACATCACGTCATGGTTGCCTAATTATATCGCATCAAGTTCTTTATGTTACAGGCACGTCTCACGGTTGCCTACATTACATGATTTAATGGATTGCTATTTTTAATCACTTCATGGTTGCCGACATTACATATATGACTTAATTGATTTAGTATAGGACAAAGTTACATCAGTTCGTAGTAGCTGGAGATAATTTACTCCATGGTGGCCTACGTTACATCACTTCATAACTTGTTGTATCACTTTACAACGGCCAATGCTACGTCACTTCACAGTTGCCAGTGCTAGGCCTGCCAATGCTGCATCATTTCACTGTTGAAGAAGCTAGATCATTTTACGGCTACCAATGCTGTATCAATTCACTGCTGTCAATGCTGAATGCTACACCACTTCAGTCCGCAACCTTACTGTTATGACTGCGTCGTACCTCTAACTGTCTTGCATTTAATGGCCGAGTGTCCCACTTTTTCCAACGAGCGGAGGGAATGCTATCCTCCGAGGAATGCTTGCTGAAGGACCTCGCGGCCAATTTAATAGAAATGCCCTCAAGACTTTTCTCACTAGATGTAACCTCTATGATAAACTGTGATGAATCCATTACGATAAATGTTATCGTCAACTACGGCTCTCCCGTTTCTTTGTGAATTACATATACTATATGTAAAATTAATAATGATATCCTTTTTAGTACTTTATAATAAATAAAATGTGATAAATTCCGCGCTCTAGCGGCGCACGAGCCTGTGGCTAAACACAGGAATAGTTCGGTGCGATATAGGCAGTGTGCCACTGAAGCGCTAGTAAAAGCTTCCGCTACTATTACTACACCACTTCATGGTGGCCAGTGCTTCATCATACAAATCATTTCACGGCCGCCGATGCTAGATCACTTCATGGCAGCCAGTGTTTCATCGCTTCACTGCTACCTGGGCTTCAATTGCTTCACCACTTCATGTCTGCAAGCTGCTCCGACTCACCCTTCAGCTCTGCTGTCTGTTCTGATTATCTCGCTTGGCCCGTACATGAAATGAATTTCATTAACATTCATCAACTGTTTACGTGGCATTTTATTACAAATCGAGCATACCACAAATTTAAGAAGCTTTTGTTTGTTCTACAAAATGAGACTGTTTATTTCACAAACAGTTGCGAAATAGTTTTACTCTACTGCATGTATCAAAGGATGTCATAAACAGATGCTCAACGTAATTTCACTTGAAGCCTTAATATTTTCGTGAATTTGTTGCGTATAGAAGTTTTAGAAGTAAGTGCAGGTTTGCCCGTCATTACTGAATGCAAAAGAATTAAAAGTCAAATAACTGAACAAAGTAAGAACTATTAATGGGAAAACAAATGCGTCTGCGGCACCGTGCTGTCAGGTCCAATTGCGGGACCAAAAACTACCTATTGGGCCACTGTCCAGTCAATGTTTGGTGTTGTCTATGGCTGGCCATAAAAGGTGACGGCGATGAATTTAGTTTCCTGTCGACCTAAAAACAGGCAGGAGTTGTCTGATAATTTTTTTTTTTTTTTCGGGCAGTCAGACAGGTTGATTGAGAGGTGAAAAATGCCACAACTGTTGAGTATGGTGGCTGTAGAACTGACGACACTGATTTTTCCCCTACCGCTGGTGATGATCTTACACCACGAGTCGTTCTAGTTTACGATTATCTTCATATCGCCATAGCGTGTACATTTGCTGGAATGGGCCCCAGTGAAAGGAATTTCAGCTACTTGTCTGGATCTGGTCGGCGTTTCTCTTGTTTTGTCCACTTTTTTACCCATTAGCGCCCTAACCAGATGCATGAGTTTAGATTGCAGTCGCAAGTCAAAGTCATGCTGTAGGTTTGGACTATGACTACGCTAAAGAACTGGGATTCAATTATTTTTTTGCTATCGAATTTTTCATATCTGTCCTAAATTTTAGCACCTGCAAGTTGTCTATTTTGGATTGATTGCAGATGGTGCATCTTCTCGCTCACTGGTTGTAGGAGGCATTCTTCCGTCTCACTGAGCCGCTTTGTCACTTGAGTAAGTATTTCAGTAGCTTTTTTTCTTATAAGCAGGTATTTTTATTGCTCACTAAAAAAATTAAAATATGCACTTGCCCGTCTAAAATAATCATCCAGCCACATTGAAAAAAATATATATATGTATGAAAGCCAACTTTTGATGATTCGATTGTTTTCTGATGTCCCTTCTCATTTGCGTAATAGACGGTTTGATATTCTTCAGCTCGCTGAGGAGCCGAAATATATCCAGTTACCATACTATCATAATCTTGATGTTTTTTTTAGCACCTTCTTCCTGATTTTTGTGCTGCCTCAGCTCAAGTCTCCTATTCACTTCGCTAATTATCGCCCGCGAACAAAGTGAGAGGTGATGATGTTTTCGTTGAAGATTTAACTATGTGTATATATATATGTAGGTTTGTCCACCCAAAATGAGGGAGCTGTTGAGCAATGTTTATAATTATTGCCGGGGGAGTCAAGTGGGTTGACCGAAACTGTAGAGTAAGCTGGCCATTAAAAATAACGACGTTGAATTTGTCCCCACCGTGGGTGGTGGATAGTCTTACGCCACAAGGCGCTCTTGTCTCTCCATACGATCGTCACTACACTCTACTGGATTGTTGATCTTGGGTGAAGCGGTTAGTTACAGTATAGTTGCTGGGGACAGTTCCAGTGCGCTGAGCTATGTTCATATAGAGTTACTTAAACTTACCCGCAATTGCTGTCACGATCGTTGGTTTCGTTACTTGGATCTAGTGCCATTGTTGACCCTGAACCGGTTGCCTTTTAACGAGTAGTTAGATTTCATTTAAGGCACTCCGTCTTTGAATCGGTACACAAGTTAACACAACTGATGCACCCGACAAGCTGAAGCCAGTGATATTATCGTATCTCAATAGAACTTTTCCAATCGATGGCTCCTTCAGTGTGTAGTTGGATTCACCCCAACCGGCCATTACGCTCATATTTACTTGTACTTTCTTTCCAGAACTCGGCTTTTCTGCAGTCAAGCTATCCAGCGGCTCTTGTCCTTCGGACGCCTTCTATTTTATTTTTTATTCCAGTATTTTTAGGTTGTATCATGTTTTGTTTGTCGTAACTTGTACTCGTCAACGATGAGATGTTCTTGACTGTTTTCTGTAAATGTTCACCGAGTGCCACCGCCCAGCCCATATTCAATTCTACCGAATAGGAAAATTGCCCCCTTAATTAACAGTGAATTAATGGCACCGTACTGTCCGTTGCGACTGTTCACCATTATTTAGTTTTATCCACGGCACCTGGAGTAATATCGGACTACAAAGATTAATCACAGTCGGTCTACAATATGAGCGAAGCTCTAACGTTCTCTCATTAACGGACGTGGTAAGCACTCCAACCAACCGAAACCGTTAACTCACCCCAAGTCTGAACTTTTGACTTTGCTGCCAAACGTCCTACGCCGCTAACAAATTGACTAATAATAACGAAGTATTCTCTGTATTATAAAAATAATACAAAATTTCATTGAAGGAAACGGGCGCTATTTCCGGTGAAACACGTGGAGGGACCTAAGGTAAAACGGCTCTACGGTAAAGCTATCGCCAGAACTTTTTAACGTGCCCCCGTCGCGCCCCTTCTCTAAATTTTCACACTCCTCTCAATTTGTATGTCGTACCCGACGTACCGTATCCAATTATTGGCATTTTAAGATTATATCATTATAAAAGTATCGATAATTCTGGTGCTCCTGTAGAGATTTCACTTATTTTTGTGTATACTTTGAATTTATTTATTTCTTTGTTAGTGTCAGCTGTATTGATATACCTTGTACAGTCGATACTTGAATATAGCGTATTTCAAATATGTTTTCAATCGTTTTGTTTACCATGTAGATGCCTGCGGCGCTAGTAATCCATCCTGCGATTACTATGTACAGTACAGTCCTTCATTCAATATCCCTTGGCTGGCCGGCCGGCACTGGAAGAAGCCAGGCGTGCTGGAGCTGCACTGTTATGCGTGCCGAAATCTTGTCCCAAAACCAGCACGCAAACGCGTGCACTAATTGCACACATAAGCGTGCTCTAGACCCTCAAATCGGACGTGTGCTATGGGCAGTGAGCGCCCGCGCATCTCTGGATGTGCGTACGTGCCAAGCAGTTTGAAAAAAAGATGCAGTTTGTAATGTTTGTTGCCCATGACATCTATACTTATGCGAAGTGTCCGAAGTATGTAAGCAAACAATATATCACTTGAAATTCAACCCGAAAAATCACTAGTCCTCACCGACTTCAACACAGGTACACATTTTCTCCAGCGATTGCACGCGTAGGGACGTAGAACACGCCTCGCGCTCTGGGGCATGCAAGCGCGAAACATATCAGAAAGTCGAACGCGTGCCGGTTCAGCACATTTTGCCTTGTAGAAGGTTAAATGCACGCCTAAGCGTGCTCATACAGCACGGCGACAGCGTGTTCTAGAACTTGAAGCACGTACGCAAAAAGCTAGGATTTTATTAATGCTAGCTTCGTACATGTTTTCATCTGTTTAGGATAGTCTTTTAATTGATGTATTACTCCAAGATTTCCATTACAGTGCTATGTTGCACCGTAATAAATACCTCTACGCACTGATTTTATTGTGATATGAGCACTATGACGTCTATTGTATTTCTATTATGCCAAATATACTTGAATATATAGATATATATCGCCATATCATTTTCCTTTCTGTATAACTAGACGGTACTGATCACAGGCGAGTACGAGTACCTAAATGCGCGAATGTATCGCTACAGATACAGTATAGTTGGCTCATCAAATCACGTATAGCAAAGCCTTCAGGAGGCATGATGTGGTCCAAAATTAAAATCATTTTTTTTTTTTCGTATAGTTACAATGCCCTGAGGTATTCATTCTTATAAGTGACTTAAAACTAAGAGATGGGTACCACTTTAATAATGATAATAAGACATGTGTCAATATTTACCATTAATCTGTGGATTTTCACCAGTGGGGAGTATTTACCTGTTGGAAACTAAAGCAGTAACACAATTTTGGTCACATCTTGTCAGACATTTTTTATCCCAGGTATATGTAATAAAAATTGAATTAAAAGTAGACATTACCGTTTGAGATGCAGAGCGCGCTGTACGAGGTGTAACATTATATCCCGAGATAATGAAATGTGAACATAAAGTTAAACTTGTGACATACAATTAGGAATACGGCTCAAATTACGAATTCAATTCAACTCTATGACTGCGGCTGTGCTGTCTGTGATTGATGAAAACTTATCTGTGAATAATATTTTTGGGAGCATCGGAGAAGAGTTGAGAGCAATTTAGAAGATATGAACTGAAGTTTCTGCTTTGAGTGCAAGTGTCTGTCGCGTTTACCAAGAGAATTTAAACACAGTTATTGAGAAATCTCGAAGTGCGACAAATTTCACTATTGGCCAGGGAGTAATAATGATTAATACCAGAGGTGGACACGAACCTTTTTTTGGGTTCCGCATAATGAACCCGATGTTCAAAATTTCGGTGCAAACATTTGTTTGCGACCCTGCGAATCTTTACACAAGATAGCCTTTAGTTGAATATCCCTGCATCTTTTCGTCATATAGCCATTTTAGTGCTAAAGCAAGGTAGTTCGGCTTCTTGAGTTCAATACCTTCCGAACATTTCCAAACCTTAATTGTACTCATTACGAATCTAAATTTAAAGCTTTCTGATTAAAAAAGTTTTTAAGATGTCGACATTATTCAGAGCAACGATTGATTATTGTAGCCACTGGTATAGCTGCGCGTCACCTAGGGCCGTGTTCACACGTACCTCAACGTAACGTGTTCATCACGAAAATAAACACGAGCTGTGCGTTAACTTCACTTGCTGCTACCCACAGGTGGAAGCGAATTTCATTCAAATGAATGATGCCACACGTTCACTTATGATATCGTTTCCTTACATTTTTACTTAGCCTATATATCGTGTCGGTTTGAAGTTACATTCGTATCCCATGATCTTATAGCCTGAATTTGATAGGAACACCTTGTTTAAAAAAATCTTGCCTGATAAACTGATAAAAGTGAAATCTGCATGCAGCAATCCGCTTCGTTGTCGTCAAATCAAAGATGGCGTCAGTGTTCATACAACATTTTTAAATTGATTTGTTTTCTTGTGTTAAACGGGAATACAGTGATTCTGATCGCTTAAGTGAGGGTGTCGCAAAAAGGTTACAATCTGAGAGCTCATTTGAAGTAAAGTAATTTTAATTATAAAATTCAATGTAACTATATCAAATGGCCAATTCTCATGCCTGCCTGATGGCAACATCAAAATTCTGGAAGTGGCTAGGAACGCGCGAAGTGTGGCGAATCACGAAGCTCGTTGTGCCGCGGTCCGGACTACTTTTAAGTACTCCACAATGAAAAATGACGTTCCTTGAAGCGTGCAACATTTTTCGAAAGCCCGCTTATCGAATCTAAAACCCATCTTATACAAGCTTTGAAGGTAAGCATGCAGAATGGTTGTAGTTTGCCTTTTGTTTTACTTTTAATTGTTCTTGTTTTGCCACAAGGGTAAAAAAGCATTTTTATTGGTCTGTTCGTCATTTGAAACCGCTATAGATGATAAATCAAGCAGATATAGGTTCTGTTTACTGAATTGGAACGACGCGGTGCGTTCAAGAAAGGAACATGCTTCATTTTAAGTCTCTCGCGTTTGTCGCGGCTGCTTCTATCACGTCAACGCGCCGTGTCCCTCATCGTAACGCGTTCAGTCAATCTGATGGACGCGGCGCGTTGATTTGGTAGAAGAGTAGCAGAAAATGCAAGAGACTAAAGAACGAAGTATGTACGTCTTATTATATTATTATTATTATTTTTTTTTTTTTAACGAGCCGCGTCATTCAAGTTCACTAAACAGAACCTATGATATAATACGGAAATTATCCTTTATGGCGTTTTTACATCATGAACTAATTGACAAAAATGCCTTTAACCGTCACATTGCCGATCAGAATTACTGTATTCCTGTTAAAAACAAGAAAATTAGATGACTAGAATATGTTATAAGAACACTGACGCCATCTTTGTTATAACAACGAAGCGAGTTGTTGCGTGCTGACATCACTTTCATCGGTTTATCCGGCTATAATGATTTTGAAAATAGGTTTTTCCTATCAAAATAAATCTTTCAGATCTTGGGATACGAATGCGACTTCAAACCAAGGCAGAATATAAGCGAAATGTAACGGATCGAGATCATAACCGAACGCGCGGTGTTATTCATCTGAATGAAGGTCCCTTCTACGAGTGGACAGCGACAAGAAACGATGCGCAGCTCGTATCCATTTTCGTGATTGAGCGCGTTACGATGAGGGACGTGTGAACTCGCCTTAACCAGCATTCTGACTAGTGACCGCAGCAAGCTGCGGTTGTCACAACATGACGAGTCTATGTGTTACAGATAAAGCAATGAGGTAACGAGGTCAACACCATGAGTTTATTTCCAAGTTTAAAGAAGGGTAGCCCAGGTAGTAGCTATTAATAGTCATTATTTCACATTACTACCTACTCACAATCACACAGGGTTTGCATATCGAATACATTTCAAGCAGTGGTCATTTGAGACAAACACACTGACTAAGGCCATGTTTACACATCCCTCATCAAAACGCATTCAATCACGAAAATGAACAGAAGATGTTCGTCAACTTATACTGTCGTTATCCACGCTAAGAAGCAACTTTCATTGAAATGAATGACATCTCACGTTCTGTCTGAAGTCACCTTCGTATCCCATGATCTTTCAGCCTGAATTTGATTCGAACTGCCTATTTTTCAAACATCTATAGGCTCTGCAAAGTTACGTAGGTTCTTTAACCTATTTTCCCTCTTTCTGTTCCGTGAGGTGGACTATTGATCGAGATAGCTGATATCGTACGTGGGGCACCTCCAGTCTCTAGTGTCGTAGGCCATGATAGGGGCCGTTCATTCGAGTGTCTTTCTATATTCTTTGCGTCTTTTTCCTGCCAGTAGTAGTGCACTGTGCTAACTCATACTATATTATGAGATATATGTAAACACATAATTTCCAATTTACATGGTTGTACTGTGGGTCGTGCTGTGTAATGCCGCCATACCTATTGGATGATAGCTACTATGTGTGATGGTATTTGGGCATTCGGTTGAGGTAGTGTTGGGCCATGTGGATCTTTCATCGGGAAGCAGTAACTGCATTTCCCGTTTGCCTCGCTTTACTTGAACGAGCTGTGATATGCGCAGAAACATAATTACCTCCGCCAAGGAGGTTATGTTTTCGTCGTGTTTGGCTGTCTGTCTGTCACCAAAATCACTCAAAAAGTTATCAACCGATTTGGATGAAATTTACAGGGGTTGTTATGTATATTAAGAGCAACAGATGATTACCTTTTGGTGAAGATATGTCAATCCGTTTGTTTGTTTGCTTGTTTGTTTGTTTGTTTGTTTGTTTGCCTCATTTTTCTCAATGCCATAAATAAAAAAGTTTCAAATGGATTTTGATGAAATTACCAAGAATTGTTTGGTATATGACAAGAGTAAAAGACCAAATTTTGATAATGATCCGTTTGTTTGTTCATTCGTTTGTCACTGTTTTTAATTTTATGCTTGTTAGCACAATAACTCAAAAATAATTAACGGATCTTTATGAAATTTATAGGAATTGTCAATCATGTTAAAAGACATAAATGATCAAATTTTGGTGCAGATCAGTTTATTCGTTTGTATGTTTGACTCATGTTTGTCATTACGTTTGTTAACAGTATAACTCAAAAAGTTATGAACGGATCTTCAAGGGAAATTGCACAAGCTATTATTTCTATGAAAAGGCACAAATGATTAGATTTTGGAGTTTATACAAAGAAATTTGGGGTTTCAGAGTCAACTTGAATTTTTTGCTACCTTTGCCTTACTTGGCAGAGGCATGCGCTCTCAGGGTGCTCTAGTAATATTTTGTTTTGCTTCTCGTGCGAGGGTGATCGATGGTTAGCAAGCACTGGTGCGGAACCGGTTCGGTTAACTCGATCGTTTGGTATGTGGTGGCACTGAGTCATGTAGATAAGGTTGTGAATTTGTAGCTGTAGTGTTGCCGGGAAGTGAATCTACACAGAAGTTCTACAGTAAGCTGTAATATAAAAGTCCAAGAACACTTTCCGCCTGTGGAGGGATAAATGTTTAATAAATAAATTTTACACTAGTGTACTGCACATGTATTGTAATAGAACTATTATTATAGGAATACTCTCCTACAGGGAGAAATAATTGTTTTTGAATTGAATTTAAAATTAACATGTGTTAGTTGAGTCACAACATACCAATGTGTGAACCTATTGCTACCATAGACATAGAGCGTTGTACGAAATATAGATTGTAAAGTAGAATAGTGCTATAAATTTGCTCCGTAATCTGGGAGGCTCATTGCGATAACGATTAACACTAGTTTACTGAACAAGTGTTGAAATAGTATTATTGTATGAAAACCTTACTACGGCCGGGGAGAAATATATGAGTTTTCTTTCTTTCATTGTTGTAACTGCCGTAATATCTACATTGCCTTGACAGCTGCACCTCGCAACTACACGACCAAAATTATCCTTATATGAATGCTGCGTGTGAGGACTGAGGTCTGAGGAGGGTATTCAAAAGAGGCTTCGGATTGTCGAGGAGCGTGGACGACTGAGAAGTAAGTAGCAGAGTAATATAGAGCTAGCTGTATCAGTTGTAAGTCAGTAGACTTATTTTATGGGCTCCCGAATACGAAGGAAGCCCGGAAATGGGGCCGGGAAGTCTTCCTCCGGTTCAAATCAGAAACAACGTAAGGGAGCGGCTAATGGGCAAGACGCGGGAGAAGACATTGACTTGGCCCGGCCACAGGACTCTCAAAACATCAATGAGGAATCAAAAAAAGTGGTAAGTGAATCTGATTCCAGTTCTTGCTCCCATAGCCTTTCCTTGTCAGGAAATAATAGCATTTCAAATCTTGGGATCATCAATGAGATGGAGGAGGGTGTGCCCGGTGTGCTTGGGCCATCCTCACCCTCTACTGCTAATGTCAGCAAAAAGAGAAAGAAAAGTTCATTCTCCCCTGCTGTGTCTCAAGGCTCTTTGTTTGATCATCCTAATTTTGC
>LQNS02277790.1:10233-20936 GCA_001587735.2 Parhyale hawaiensis
ATAGAACACCAAAAGCTGTCTTTAAGGAGGGTAACGCCTCAGAACAGTTCTAAACTACCATTTAGACGCCCCAGAGTTGGGCGCTGTCGCGGGTCTGGTGCTACCAACAGAAGGTGTTCTGTCTTTGCGAGCCACTGAGAAAAATTTGTTGCAACACTCTATCCTATCCATTTTGAAGATTTTTTGCCCAGAATTAAGCTGATTGGTATGCCACTATGTTTGGTAATAGATCATAGGAAAGTGATTATGTTGGCAATGCATGCAATGCTTTCTGCAGTTTGTGTATGGCTTTAATCCTGAGACACACTTGATTTATCTAATTGGTTCCTACTTACCTAGTCTACTTTTTGGGAAGGACAGCAATGAATGTCAGGGGAATCCAAATGTAAGTGCCTAGAAAGACACTATAAATAGGTTTCAGAATTGCACAGTTTGAGTTGTAAAGATTTGTAGACTCTGGGTGGAGTTGGACAGCTCTGAGTGAGGTAGCTACCTACTTATGCTTAATGTGTCATCAAAAAATCATTCTATCTTATATGTTACTGTCATACCACTAAAATACCATAAGCTATCACAGTTCAATCACTACGTTAATGAAAATGGTTCATAAGTAAATTCCTAAATGAGCAGCTGTCTCGAAATATTAGGTTTTGTGTTTTTGGAATTAAATCCCGAGTTCTGAATACTTTCCACAAATGCTCAAAGCTCAAGGTTTGAAATGATAATATAAATAATCAAATACAGTAATGCTCGTACTGGCCAACACCATTTGGAATTCGAGTGTCAGCATCAAGCAGTACGCACAGGGCTGTGCATTAGGGTTGAAAAACTGTTGCAAGACAAACCATAGATGCTAGAAAGATCAGCTAGGCCTCGAGTTGTAGCCGAAAAAATGCTTGATATGTCCTGCAAGTCATAAATAGTAATTCCTCAAGCTCAAAGTTTAGGAATTTTTTAATTGGGAAAATTGCATGGAAAGGTGCTTATTTTTTTGGTATTGTGAAAACTACCACTCTTGGGAATTAATTTTTTGAGGGGTTTACTTGCATTGAAGTTGCAATATCAGTGTTTGACATTGTGGTACACATATTGGACTAGCTTCTGATAATTTTTTACGAGTCCACTTAGCCCCCCTACTGGGGTGGGGGATAGGACAATCCAGGCAAAAAACCTGCAAATCGTTAGTCTCCAAACGAAATTCAAAATTATTTTTTTAGAACCACAATTATCTACAGTTCATTGTAGTTTGCTATTTGGTGCACATTTTAGCACTTGGTTTGATATTGTAACATTTGTACTATTCTTGCTTCAGGAAGGCGTTAATCTCTGATCACCATGATGGCCACTGTGGTTGATTGGTCGACCACAGAAACCTCAGTGATTGACTGGTTGGGCATTGCAGTATATTGATCGGCCATTGTGGTCAACCAGGTGACTGCAATGATCGAGTGAAAGGTGTATCACTGTATAAGATATCAGCTGCCTGTGCGTGTTGTGTATCGTATATCGTGACAGTGTGCACGGCGCATAAGGTATCAGCTGTCTGTGCATGTTGTGTATTGTATATCATCTCAGTATGCTCCGTACATAAGGTATCACAGGGTGTCTACAAGGTATTTGAAGTGTTTGAAAGTAATTGAATGAGCAAGGTAATTGGAAAGTAATTGAATTTTGTGGAAGGTGCTTGGAAATTATAGGCTCTGTAGAAATATTTTTTATTTTGCATGTACCTACAGCAGGGCGTAGGATGGGCATTCTTATGAGGGAGTATGGCATTCCGTCTGTGCCTAGTCAATGTATCCTTTATATCATTATATAGGTTGATTGGGCTCTAGACTTATTAATTTAATCAATATATAGGTACAGTATTATAATGTTACCAGCGGCAGCCACCTTTAATAAAGGTGGCTGCTGCTAGTACTATATTATCTGAGATCGAACATGCCTGGCACATGTATTTTTTCTGTTCATTTCACTGTCATCTAATGTTTTTCTTAACCTTTTTTAGATAATACAGTGGAACCCCGTTTTCCCGGACAGCACGGGAGGAGCCTCTTCCGGGAAACTGAATTTTCCGGTAAAATGAGAAAATCTCAATTGCCGGGAAAACTCCCTTTTTGTTTGTCCGGTAAATTGAAACTATTTCCGGGAAATTCAATGCCAGAAAAACCCTGGTTTGCCGCGCTTTGATGAACCAAATTGAAGCTATTTCCGGAATTGTCAGTCCACACAGCATTTTACATGTAAATCTATGCATGAAGTAGCGTCGACCGGGGTGATTCATCGCACCTCGTACGTCGGGGTGAATAATCGCAGTCGACTTTTCACCTCAATAATGAATATCAGAAGAAAACTGAATGCACCATCGGAAAGCCCATCTTTTTCTTTATAAAATGATGTATTCATTTATTTAAGTTTGCTCAATTTTATTGCGTTTATTTACTGATGAAAAACAGTCAAAGTTTTCCACCCCAAAAAACTTTTTTCGCAAGTTTCGCAAAAGTCCCACAACTTTGATGCTAGAGACCAAAGTTTCTAGTGAAATCTGTTTAAATTTGGCAGAAACGTAGTTAAAGGACCCATAATGGATGTGTTGAGAGCATTTGGCTGTAATCCCTCTGGTTCGTTAGTTATAATAAATTGAGTGCGATGATTCACCCCGATCTAAAAAATCGTATGGGGTTGAAAATCGCACTTGCAAAATTGCGTTTTATAAGTTTTTCATGGCTAATGCAATATCTAACAGTTTGTTTTATTTCAGATAAGTTAAGATTTATGATTATTATCTTATTATAGATTAATATCTTATTATCGATTATTTGTAGTGTAGTGTGGTTCAAATAAAAAATTGGACAATGAACATCCTAGCAAATGCTATAAATAATGTAAGGAAACTAATGCTCATGAATGAAAGAGAAATGTCTGTGCAATCATAGATATGTGTCTTGGAGCCATGCAATAAGGCTTTGTACATGAAAAAAAAAATTGTAAGGAGTGGTGAACAATTTTTTTCCTGTCAAAAAAACTTCATCAGGGCAAAAAAAAAAAAATAGATGCAGTGAAAAGTGAAATGGAGCATACCACCACCTATATCATTCAATATGATGAGCTTCCACTTTGAGATATTATAGACTTTGTTAAAAATATGTGGAATTCCAGCGCTCAAAAAATTTTTTTGTGTCTTGTTTTTTTTGTGCCGTGACATAGGACAGCCTTTTCTACTAATTAGTATCGTATCCCTTTTGTACTGATTGGTATTGTATGGACAGAGCCGGGTGGAGTTTAGCTCCCACAGGCAAGACTCTTGTGCGACAGCAGATGCTCGAGACACTCGACACCGACCGATCAAGCTCAAGCGACAGCCTGTCAATCATGCTGTCAACCTGTCAAGTGTCATCAATCACGTTTGAGCGAGAGCCTACCAACCTGTCAATCATCCTGTCACACGTGTCAATCATCCTCTCAATCATTAAGGGAAAGCAGAAGTGACTCCATAAAATTCAAGTTTTATCAAAACGTAGTCCAGAAACACATGTTATAATGTACGAAATATACATATACATACCGGGAAATTTACATACCTACATACCAACCTGTCTGGAAACATCTAATACCTATATCTTCCTAGCAGTTTTTCATTTTAGTAACATTTTTACCCATTTTTTACTGTTATTATTGCACTGCGATTTTTCACCCAAACAGTGTGGTGAAATCACCCCGTTTTACAGTGAGAAGTCCATCGCGCAGTTTTCCATTAATAACTTCAATACAAAAAACGTACCTCTTCACAAATTGACATGAATGTACCTTAAAACATCATATATAAGTGTGAAAAGTTTCAACTTCCTAGCCCCAGCCGTTTTTTAGTATTCTAAAGTATGCAGAAAATGCGATGAATCACCCCGGTCGACGCTACCAAAAACTTGAGGATGTATTGGTGCTATCCCCACTTACAGTATTTTGCGAGTGATCGCATCCACGTTAACACACAATTTTCCTTAGTAACCTCTTCTGTTACCTATATTGTAAGCCGCCTAATCTTTATAGAACAGTTACCTCATGTTAGTTTCTTCCTGCACAAGAAAGCTTGTTTCTGCTACTACAATAGTCTGCGCTATTGCGAGTTGCGGGATTTTAC
Organism: Parhyale hawaiensis; assembly: GCA_001587735.2. Classification (NCBI taxonomy): domain Eukaryota; kingdom Metazoa; phylum Arthropoda; class Malacostraca; order Amphipoda; family Hyalidae; genus Parhyale; species Parhyale hawaiensis. Next base: position 14,372 of record LQNS02277790.1, read on the forward strand.
GATCACACCCTGCCCGACGCTGCTTGATGCATTCACACTTTGATGACTGTGAAGCTGGCATAGGGGCTAGAGTTGATTTAGAGTTCAAGTTATGTTTTCATTAAAAATACAAAGATGACTTTTCTAGCCTTTTTATTAATTAGGCTAAGTGTAGTGCACAATATATTATTCATCACATTCACATTAAAAATTCAAAATTAAACCCTTGAATTTGAATTTAAATCACTAACATAGCACTTCTTAAACACCACGATGTGCAGATGACAACTGAACAAATATGGCAAAAGTTGTCTTTCGTTTCCCGGAAGAGATGCTGCGCAATGGGCGAATTTCAGTGTCCGCAGCGTCACTTCCGGGAAATCTGTTGAAAGTCCGGAACTTTTGCCAGACTTTTTCCAGTAAATATTGAAGTTTTCCCGTATTTCGTTTTGGTTTCAGTTTCCCGGAACTTTCCGGGAAACCCCGGAAAAGTAAAAATAGTCCGGGGAAACCCCATAAAAGTAAAAATAGTCCGGGAAACCGGGTTCTGGGAAAATGGGGTTCCACTGTATGGGCAAAAATGGAAAATCCAGCTCTATAATTTTCTTGTTTAAGGTTTCCAAAACTGTCATTGTTTTAGTGCTAGCATGAAATTTCATTGAGTTTGATTCCTTTGAAACTTAGAAAAACATGCATATATAATTACATATAGCTATTTCCCGTTACCTCAAAAACTAAGGCCTAAATAAAAAAAGTTGTGTGAGCAAAATGTGTTTCATTTAAAAAAAAATACATACCTATACTGTGCAAATTTCAGAACAATCGGTCTAAAAACGCTCAGTTGCCCCCATACCTCCCTCAAAAAAGGTAGCTACCAGGTGCGAAAGTTCTACCTAACATATTCTCTATGTCCTCATCATATGGAATAGGAAAGTACATGGTAGCTATAGCTATGAACGAGAAATGTACAAAAAAATATGTCCACATTTACAAAATATTTTATTATTTTTTAGAACTTGAGACTCAAAAATTCTGAATTAATTGATTTTTTATAAATGGTATTTCAAAGTCTGACAAAAAATGCCGACTCCGACTCCTAGAGCAAGTGAGATCCCGACTCCAACTCCTCAAATCCTCTTGCTCCGACTCCGAAACCCTGATATCCATTCCTGAAATGGTAGCTGTTCAAGATATGCATGCTGCAGTTAATGGGTTAAATGGCTGAAGTTTTACCCTTTAGTTCAGACTTCATTGTTTCATGCACAAAACCGATTAAGCTAGCTGATAATAACTAGAATGTTTCTTCAATTGATCTTGACACACTTGGAGCCTACATATATTTTAGTTAATAATGTCTGAGCTGTTATTTCAATTGACCCAGTTGAAGCCTTATTTTTTCTACAGAGTTCAGCAATATTCTTGTGTGGTGATGCACCTGCAACTGTGGTGAATTCCCTAATTTCTGCTGCTGGTGAGAATGCTGTGACCAAGACATGCTCCCTGCCTCTCAGTGATTCAAGTGAGACCAGTTTGGCCGGCACTTGCTCCATTTATATACTTTTGGAGACGGGAGATTTCTTCCTGGCTTCACTTGACAAACATTCATGCTCCCTCATCAGTTTGGGTCGAGTGCCGTGTGACGTGGTGTCGGTCTGCGCCATCACAGGTGATTTGTCACTTTTGAAGTAGCTACCTAGTGTGTGTAGAGTTGCAGTTATGATACCTATACCAGTATTGCTTCTACTCATGCATGTATATGTGAATTTTGTAGCTACAGTTCTGTATTGTTCAGTTGCGGAGTGTTTCTTATAGTCACTCAAAAGATTTGAGGGATATGACGGGACGAAAATATTTCCTGTTCAGTTTGTCACCTACAATATGTAATGCCATGCTGACATAGTTCTTCATATAAGCTTGATATTCACACTGCCAGGGAGCACTGGCTACAAACTCGCCAGTCTGTGTGCGCTCATAACTGTCCATGCGTTCAAGTAAGCTTTCTTGCCACGCAATAACCATTAGAATCACTACAATAAGCACTACCAAACCTAACCTAACTTTACCTAACCTAACCTTACCTAACCTAACCCTACCAGACCTAACCTTAAGTAACTTGACCTAACCTACGATGCAGCGAGCAGGCACAGCACACAAACTTGAATGCCGCCCACACGTACACCTACGCTCGTACACAAGCGTACATAGCCAATGGCGAGTTTGTAGCCAGTGCTGCCAGGGACTTGCATGCTGCTCACACCTGATGATTAGGACATTCCTGCGACTTGATTTCTGCAATATCCCCGAATGAAATTTTATCAGGAGCTCGCTACGACAGAACACCTCTGTCGGTTGTACCAGACATATGACAGCGCCCAACTCTGGGGCGTCCTAATGGTAGTTCAAACCATTTCGAGGCGTAACCCTCATTGTAGACAGCTTGCGGTGTTCTATTTTTTCGTAGGCCCCGCCCACCTGGTATCTCAGGATCCCAGCAGCAGCACTCCTCATTCTTATAAACTGTAGCTACATCAGCATTTATTTTGCAATTCAATCTTGAAATTCTTTCCACCTTCCTAAAACTTGCAAGACAGTCACATGTCAACTTTCTTAGCACAACGTGGGAATCATCAGGTTCTCAAAATTAAAAGCTTGAAATTTGACAGCTGCAAAAATAAATTAAAAGTAATTATACATATGTGTCATAATGAATAAACTGATTATCTTTCCTATTTAAAATGCACATAAAATTCATATTCAATCCTAATATTGCACAGAATGAACAGGTAGTCTACAAAGAGTAAAATTTGTACTAGTCTAACTACTATATTGAACACTGAACCAGGTCCTACAGTACATGTGCACACCACGAAAGCAAGAAACAGAAAGACAGTTGCCCGCTGCTGTGACCTCCTTTTATACTTCCCACTTCGAGAATGTTCTCGTTCCGTACAGTTTTAATACATTGTAACCTTGATCATACTTTACGTTAATGTATGGATTTTCTTGCTTTATTATGATGGCGTCGGCAATTTTCAAGTCTATGATGTTGTGGCTGCTGAATACTATTGAAAAATTGTTAATTAAAGTCTGCTACAGGAACATTCTGCAAAGAAAGTTAACATGTGACTGTCTTGCAAGTTTTAGGAAGGTGGAAAGAATTTTAAGATTGAATCACTCCTCATTCTGTTACGACTCGCGCTGCTGTTAACATCACCACCTGTGCTCTGGTCTCAGCTGCTGCTCTGTGTTCACCTATCGATCTTAGAGTTTGGGAAATAGTTCCCTTACTGTTTATTAGTGCTCTAATGCAGTTTCACCTGTTTGAAAATGTGTATTTACCGTTTTTAGTGATACACTTTGAGGACTGTATTTGGTGTGTGATCGGGCTAAGGTGCCGCCATCTTTGATCCTTGACCCATGGTCTTTCGTGACCACTTTGCTTCCTTCCACTTTCATACTCCTACTGATCTTACTGTTGTCTGTTCTTCCTCTTCTTTCCCGACTTGCTGTTCCCATGCGCATTGATCCTGTGTGGGAACACCTTCGTGCATGGGTTCCCCGTTTTTCTGTCAATATACTATATGTCCCTTCCTTTTCCTCTCTTAGAAGAGCTTAGTACTTATTTAGGGAGGCTTAAATCTTCTTATCATACCTAATATCTTGACCCATGTCTCCTTGTGTTCACAGAGCTGCAGCAGCTGTTTGTTCATGAAGACCAATGATAGTGATGGTGTTTAGTGCTTCTTTTTTATTATTTAAAGTTAACGTAAATCGTTTTTTCCTCGGAATAAATACTTGGTGGTGGTAGGCACTTGTGCCGCAAAAATCCAACAAATATATTGTTTGCTTAAATACTTGGTGGTAGGCCCCAGTGGCCCTAACAATTCCATCTAGCACTGCGATACATTTAGGTGGTAGGCACTTGTGCCCCAAGAATTCCACCAAATGTATTGTTGCCTTAAGTCTTGGTCGATAGGCCGCAGTGCCCTAACAATTCCGCCAAGCATATATACTGTAATTATACTTGCTTGGTTAGGCTGGACGCCTACGAAAGGCCGTCAGGCATGTACAGTATATCCTAACTTGGTTGGTAGGCCTTAGTGCCCTAACAAGTCCGCCAAGTATACTTATTATCTCTTTGTTGGTTAAGCCGGACGGTACCTATCGAAATACCGAGAATTATAGAGATTCACACCTTGGTTGGTAGGGCCTAGTGCCCTAACAATCCGCCAAGCTTATAGATTATGCTTGCTTGTTTAGGCTATGCGTCCTCGCAAGGCCGTCAAGCATGTAGATGTATACCTTCTTGGTTGGTAAGCCTTAGTGCTTATCTAATCCGCCAAGAGCGTTTTTCCAACAATTGGGTTACTCTCCAATAGTTGGAAGGCTCAAATTTGCCAGATTCCAAGATGACGCCGCAAAGCCGGGTGGTTAAAAAAAAATCTGAGATGGAGTAACTCTGGGCTCCTGCACAAGCAGCAAGAACAGAGTCATCAGATTTTGACAGAAGTTCTTAGAGTAAGCATGCACAAGTAACATGTTAATATAAATTGTCGTAAGTGTATACAACAGTCTACACGGACATACTGAGACATTTTACAAAGAACTACTGGGGAGTCTGCTCTCATACTTACAAAAGAGCAATTCCTCACAAATCTGAGTCAGATTTCAGGTCACTCACATTTTGTTGTGTCCTTGGACCTTAATCAGGTTGTTCCTGTGGTAGATACCAGGAGATTGGTATTCGTTAAGAGCAGGGCTAACTGGGTGGCTATTACTCGGGCAGTAAGAACGTTACCTACCTTGGCGCCAGATTATTCACAGTGAGGATCGTGTCTCTGAGCTTAACGACTTGACTGTGTCCATTTTGAAGAGGTTTGTCCCTAAGAGGACTATTCTTGTGAGGTCTCGGGATAAGCCGTGGTTTGACGACCAGTGTCGGTTAGCTTTCGAAGCTAAACAAGTGACTTATCGGGCATGGCGGCGTTTGCGTGACCGCACGTTGTGGCAGACCTATGTTGATCGTAGGGCCGAGGCCAAGCGTGTGTATGAGGAGGCACAGCGTCGTCTGAGGCAGTGTTCCAGGGAGTCTCTGCTGAGTATTGACCATCCTCATCGTTGGTGGAGTGAGCTAAAGGGTTCAGTATTCGGTGCTGAACCTTCGTTGCCGCCCCTTGTTGGTCCAGGTGGGGGCATCATTACTGATCTCTTGGCAGGGGCGGAGCTTCTTTCGGCTCACTTCGACGGGAAGCAGATCAGAGATGTTATCACATTGTTTCATGGATGCCACCCTGTACTTCGATTGACCTCTTTGGTGTTCAAATCTGGTAGATACAATAAACGTGCTGCTTGAGGGCCTTGATCCGTATGGAGGTGTGGATCCGGTGGGCATGTTTCCTTTGTTTTGTCACCAGCTGGCTGACGTTCTTGCCCCCAAGCTTGCAGTGATCTTCCGGCGCCTGATGCGGTTAGGAAATTTTCCTCGTTGTTGGCGTACTGGGAATATTACTCCTATTCCCAAGGGTCCGGTGTCTCCCTGTTGCCAGCTGTCAACCCATCACACTGACGCTCATTTTGTCGAAGGTGTTCGAGAAGTTGTTCGCTGGTAAGCTTGGTCGTTTCGCTGAGGCTACGGGGCTGCTACCTGCTTGTCAGTTTGCGTACAGAGTTGGCATGGGTTGTTGTGACGCTCTGTTGTCGGTGTCGCAAAATTTACAGTCTGCGCTGGATTGTAGGTCGGAGGCACGCCTTGTCCAGTTGGAGTTTAGCGCTGTGTTTGACAGGGTTAACCACAGGGATCTATTATACAAGCTGGAGTTCTTTGGTTTGGGTGGTAGGGTTTTGTCAATCATTCGCGATTTTGTTTTTGAGCAAACGCAGAGTGTGTCTGTTGACGGCGTTTTGAGCCCCTCAGTCGCGATGGTGTCTGGCGTCCCTCAGGGCAGTGTGCTTGGCCTGCTGATGTTCGTTCTCTACACAGTGACATGTTCTCTTCACTTGAAAACACGATTATCAACTCTGCCGACGATTCCACTTTGATGGCAGTGATACCTGCTCCTCGTCTGTGTGATGCTGTCGCTCAGTCTCTGAATAGGGATTTGTCGCGCATTAGTGCATGGTGCTCTGCCTGGAGTATGAAGCTGAATGCCAGTAAGACCAAGTCGATGATTCTCAGTCGGTCTCGGACACTTGTACTGCAGCATCCCCAACTGGAGACTGATGACACTTTACTTCAGGAGTCTAGCTCCTTGGAGATTCTTGGTGTTGTCTTTGATGAGAAGCTTACTTTTGAGCCGCATATTAGGAGGTTGGTGTCGCGTTCTTCCACTAAGATTGGGCTCCTGCATAAGGTGCATTCTGTGTTTGGTGATAGTCAGCTTGTCCGCAGATGTTTTTACGCGTTTTTGCTGCCTGTGTTGGAGTATTGCTCACCGGTCTGGGCTTCAGCTGCTGACACTCAGTTGCATCTGTTGGACCGACTTGTTAGTTCAGCCAGCAGGCTGTGCACTGATAATGATCTGGTGAACCTATCCCACAGGAAAAGAGTAGCCGAGCTATGTAGCTATGTTTTATAAGGTGTACAACA
>LQNS02277812.1:12979-23050 GCA_001587735.2 Parhyale hawaiensis
AGGTCTGTCACTAAGCCGGCTGCCTAGTATGGTGCCACTAGGTCCCTAGTTAACTAGTAGTGAAGCTAGTGCACCAGTAGTAGTAACAACATCTGGGCCGAACAGAGGCAGCCGATGTTGTGGCGGAGCCGTGGAGTTGTGACGTCATTATCATGAGGCCTGCACTGCACCTCGTCGCCCTCAGTCTGGTGAGTCTCTTCGGCTGTACTGTTTACTGCACACAGCGCAATCTCTTCTTACTCTAGATTATCTAAGACAACTGGCAGTAGACGGACCAACAGGTCCATTCCCAGAGAGCAGCCGGGACTCACGCTCCGGCCCTCTATGAGGTATTGTCGCCAAGTCAAATTAATGTCGATATTTCAGATTTTGCTAAGCATGTGTAGCTGTGAGAATCCTCAATTTATAAGGCGACTTACAACTTAAATATTTTCTTGATGCAAATATGCAGCCATAATAATCATAGAAAATGCTTAGGGTGAAGCAAGGGGCGAGATGAACGTGTATAGGCATTAGTATTATGGGTAATTTGGCATCCTCTGTTCGGCCACACAGATATTTAAAATGTAATGTATTTTAGGTACGGACTACGCCTGCTTTGCTTACTTCAGTGTTATTGACCAGAGGAAACTATTCAGTCACAAAACTATTAGATAAGCGCTCTTATGAGCGCATACCACCGCCAAGCAAGGCAATATCTACGAAAAATTAAAAAAAAAGTACGATTTCCTTTCAAGATTCTCGAAATTTGATCATCTGTCTGTTTGTAACGTTCCCAGCAATTCCTCCAAATTTCATGAATATCCGTTTTTAACGTTCTAAGTTCTATTGATGACAGAGAAACAAAGAAACAAATAGATCAACTCCAATAAGTACATTACTTCCTTGACGGAAGAAACGATATAACGTATACGATCAGTATTATTTCTTTCACTTAGTGTGTGTTCTTGTCTATTTCTGTACACATATCCGTTGTTAACGAGAAGTTTCAAGCTTAAACTGTAAGGCGCAACGTTGCCAAATCTTGTAAGTTGAACATCAAACGTGGATTACCGAACAGGTTCCCAGTGCCAAGTCTAATCAAAGTCGGAATGATTCCTGTAGCTAATGAACACAGGTAGGCAACACCCCCCCCTCTCCCCCACTGGCTGCAGTGTCCAGAAGGAGGGAGCAAGGGGGGCTGCGCTCCACTGCCTCCTGTAATTGTCACTGCAGCGGGGGTGCGGACCCCCCAGCGGGGGAGTGTCGGTCCCCCAGGCAATACTGTACCCGTCTTGTGCTGCTGCAATCGGACAGACAAACAAATAGACGGACGTACGACTCCCTTAAGCCTTCCCGTAGCAATAATATTACAGTAGTTACCGCATGTGATCATTGGCCCGGTAACGGCCTATGGTTCAAACAAATGTAATCTCTGCAACAAGGACCAATGTATCTTTAATTATGTATCTACTGTATTTATTTATTCATCCTTCTTCCAATGATTCATGACTAATAACATCCGTAAATTATTTTTTTTTTGTATGAGTTTGTCTGAATATCCGTCAATCTGTCGTGCTGTCTGTCTCCCTGTCTGTTTGTCACCAGTTTTGGACGGATTTTTATGAACTTTAGAGAGATTATTACCCATGCTAGGAAGAACAGATGATTGAGTTTTAGTGAAGTTCATTTCAATCGTTGGTATGTATGCTTGTCTCATTTTTTTTCGGCAGTGCTACTCAAAAGTTTTGAACGAATCTCTATGAAATTTGCAGGAAGTGTCGAGTTGTTACGCAGGCCAAATAACCACATTTTTATGCCGATCTGTCGGTCTGTTTGTTTGTATGTTGGTCAGTAGAGGCAAAAACTTACGGACGGGTCGTCAAGAAAATTAGACAATGTAGGGAATTGTAAGAAATGTTAGGAGGCACAAATGATAAATATCTGGGGATGATCACATAGACATCCTGGTGTCAGGACTAATTTGATACGTTCGCTAACAATTGGCGGATGTACGCGCTTTCAGAGTGCTGCTCTAGTATTACAGGTGTTTTTGAAGCAGTCCTGCTAATTTTTCAACGCTACGGTGAGCGGCATCGGACCTGCTGCAAGGTTCCGACAAGGATGGTGCGCTCGCCACCCACTGTTCTGTAAGATGCTTTTTTCTTGCAGCCGACCTTCGAGGGTCAAAGGAAACAATTCCTGATGAGGCTAAACGTATAAACTGGATCACATCCTGTAGTCTGAAAGATCCTGATTGACAATAGCCTCTATTCTCCGCTTATGCCAACCACTTTGTAGGCACCGCCGCACTATTCAGTAATCCCTGAATCTCCTCTCTCAGCTGTAGGTAGGATACAGAGAGGTATTTATTCCCAACTGTTTCCAGGTCTTCCCCGAACAGAACGTTTAATTTACGTTGGGATAAGGGCATGGCCCCTAAAATTTACCTCTGGAGAAAAAAAAAATTATTAGGCCTACTAACTTATCAGGTGCAATTAGTATAACCCTGTCTAAGGGCGACACAGACCCGCAGTATTTCACAAGTTTTGCAAGAAAATTTTGGCTGAACGATGACGTCACAGCAATCTTGAGGCAGAGCTTAGCTTAGAGCAGGGGTGGGCAAACTATGGCCCGCGATTCACATCTAGACCATTAGTTTTTTAATTCTGCCCGTGGAAGGTTTTGGGATCTTTTACTATTTTTATCTCTGATACGCATGCATCGGGTACTGGCTCGGCCCGTCTGTCCTTTTTTGAAAAACGGTGTGGGCCCGGTGTGGAAGTTTACCCACCCCTGGTTTATACCACACTTGGTATAAATTCTGGACTGCTTTGTGAATTCATGTTTTAGACTTTTCGTAATGGTCATAGCTTATGAAAAATTGTTTACAATTTTGCATGTTCAATTGGCCGGTCCTTTTGTCATGGATTGTGCGTTTCCCTCTGCATTTTGGACTGGGCATACAACCGCGCAATTGTCCTTATACGAATATTTTTCTTTTGTTCGAAAATGAGGAAAATCTGCTTGTGATTTTTAAATATATTTTAAACAAACTGCAAGATACCCTATTAGCAAATTTTCCAAAATAGGCGGTTGTTTCCGGCATTACCAGCATTTGTATTCTGGAAGTTCGTTTCTACGAATAGAATAGAGACAAAAAATTGCGCAAATTGCAGCGGTAAGAAAAGTCATAGCGCAGCGACTTCATTTACCACAAGGTGGAAACTGCTTCAGTCGTACGAAACGGGAGACATAAATGAAACTTTGCATGCCGCAAGAATATTCAAAGAGAAAGAATTGGCCTTTAGGTGAAAGGAATCGAATCGTTATTGCGCAAACGGCAGCGCCGACAAAAATCGTCTGGAACTGTCGGTATTTACGAGACTGTTAACAGAGTTACACAAGTACAAAACCAGATAACTAGATTAGATTAGATAGGCGGCAGTAGACGAACCAATAGGCCCATTCCCAAAGAGACACCGGAACTTACGCCCCGGCCCTCTATGAGCTATTGCCATATTCAATTTGCACAACTAATTAGACCTTTGCATGCCACAAGCAGCTGCAAAAAAAAAAGAGAAATTGGCGTTTGGACCAAATATATCGGGTTATAATTGTGCTAAGTGCAAATAGCAGCAGCTGCTACAAGCCTTCTTGATGCAAAATGTAATTTGCAGGACTTACATCAAAAGACGAAAAAACAATTTGCCTTTAATTTCCTTCTCATTTGGGAACTGGAATATCACTACGTTATAACCCGGATACTAATACTTTTCGTTTGCGGACTTATAGGATTTTTGAAGATTTTTTTCGGAAAACTGCAAGGTGCCTTTGCGGTTTTTCTAAAATCTTCATTTGTTTCCTATTTCACCGATATTAAAAACATTCAAAGTTCACGCCATACGTCGTTGTATAAATTCACTTTTTGTTTTCCGAATTCATATCCTTTCAAAAAGTCATAGCTTACAATTATCCTAATGCTAACAACTTTCGCTTTTGCAAGTAAGAAGAGGTTCTACTAACTTTTATTTTTCAAGATAAAAAAAAATGCTAGGTACCCTTTTGCGTTTTCTGAAATCCACAGTTGTTTCTGATATCCCCGATATTATCAGCATTTATAGCCTATACCAGAGGTGGGCAAACTGCGGCCCACGTCTGGACTGTTAGCCTTTGTAATCCGGCCGGCGGAAGGTTTCGGATCTCAGATGTATTAACTCATTTTTAGTTCGTATTTTAGACTTACTCAAAGCTTACATTTCTGCAGTAAATATCTTATTTGTTATCTCTTATGCGTATGCATCGGGCGCTGGCCGGCCTCTCTGTCAATATTTAAAAGTTGTTTGTGTGCTGCCCCCCCCCCCGAGTCAAAACGTTCCCCCACCCCTGGCTTAGAAGCTGTCTGTGTTTTCATTGGTGAGCGATAGTACTACCTGGGACAGACTAGGTAATTAGGACAAGTTAGGAATGGCTACGTCCGCTATTGTAATTTCTAAAGGCTTTCAATGCGTAGATTTAAGTTCCGAGTAACTGAAGTCTAGGAAAGTTGTTTGGAAGAGCTTAAGGGTTCGATGGTTTCGTTGAAGCAAAGCAGTTATTTATACCGTCGCTTAACGATGGTTCAGACCGCTATAGTCAAACCAGCGTATGCAGTCCTTTAGGGGCGGGGCTGAATTGAACGCAGCAGCGCCAAATCTAATCTATTGACTAATGCACTTTGAGTATTCGAATATAAATATAATTTTATCAACTGAGACAAGTTATACCACGCGCTTAAGTGAGATTTTGCCAAGTTGCTTCGCGTTCTTTGCCACGCCCACCGGACTCCTTACGCTGGTTTGACTATAGTCGTCAATAAACAAACAGCACAACCCCACGTCGACGTATACACGTATATATACTATAGGATACCAGGGCGAAGCAGAACTGCTGCTCCGCCGCACGGCCAATTACGAATCCCAACCGCGAATTCAACGCTTTCAGAATGTGAAACACCGACTGAACTGAAGATTGCATCTCCCGACAGTCTCCAATGCAAAGCTATGGGACGGCACTCAACTGGAGCTCTTGTGTTTCTCCCAAAGATTTTCAAAGAGGAGAGAATAGAATAAAATATTCTCTTTCCAATCGGAAATTTATAGGCTTATATCGGCTGTCTTTGAGTAAATAGTGAGTGACCTCCGATAACATCGGATAATTGCCTAGAATTTTCCGATATATATAGCACTATATATATATATATATATATAGTGCTGAATGTAGTTCTGAAATAGAGCTTTCAAATAGAATATCTGATGTTGTAAACTGGATCGTTTCTTAAATTATTAGCAGTCAACAGTCAATTCAGTTTGTCCAGCAACGATTACTCGTAGAGGTTCGAATGTCTCTTCAAATTCGAAAGAAATTCAAACTCAAAAAGCAGTGCACTTTAATGTTTAATTGACGCATACATTAAGCTAAAGAAGCAGCAGCACTCTGAGAGCACATACCTCCTCCAAGCAACGCATTGTTAGCGGAAAAATTCAAATTGGTCCTGACACTAGGGTTATTTTTTGATCGTCACCAAACTTGGATCAGATGTTCCTGGTATTATTCCTAGTAGTTCCCATAAATTTCATGAAATTCCGTTCAAAACTTTCTGAGTTATGTTGCCAAAAAAAAAGTTGACGAACAATTGGTTCAACGGATCTCAACCGAATTCTAGTCATTTATTCCTCATGACATACCTTTCATTATTGCAAATTTTATGAAGATCCGTCCATAACTTATCGCAAGTTATATAGTCTGACCATTTTATCAAGGAACTTTAGCCGTGGTCAAATTCCTCTACAGCGTTGCCAATTCTATGGGTATTTCTGAGATTTTGTTCGGCCCATATCTTAGCCCCGCCCACTACCTGCTTATAGAGAAATCTCAGAAATACTCACAGAATTGTCAACGCTATAAAGGAATTTGACCACGATCTAACTGCCTTGATGAAATAGTCAGACTCTATCTTAGTGACTGACTAACAGCTGAAACTCCAGCAAAAACATAACCTTCTCGGCGGAGGTAATTAATCTGAACTATGAACGCCGGGCAAGAGACTGACATGTGAAGGGACCTCTAGACAAAGGCAAGCAACGGTACGCCCACCAAATTATTCTGGGCCCAACCTGGATGCTGACGTCACGTGGGTACAAGTGTGTGGGCCACGCACCCGGACGCTCACCATCAGCATGCATCACCACACCTGCGCCTAGCATGACGCAATGCGGCCTGCCCCAGTGCGCCAGTTGTGTGTGCATCTCTGCGCCATATATGGCGCTGTGTGGCGTCACCGCCGGGTTGGTCTAAAGATGCCACTCCTTATATGCCACGGCTTTACTGGGGCACGCCACAGCGATGCTACTCCTACGCCATACATTGGAGGCGTGCCACGGAAGCTGTCGCTCCTAGGCCATGGTAAAGAACACGCCCCATATAGGCTGTCTCATGTATGCCATGGCATGGGGCACGCCACAGTGGTTGTCACATTTATGCCATGGCATGGGGCACGCCACAGTGGCTGTCACATCTATGCCTTGGCATGGGGCACGCCACAGTGGTTGTCACATCTATGCCATGGCACAGAGCACGCCACAGAGGCTGTCTAATCTATATTATGGCACAGAGCACGCCACAGTGATTATTTCATCTTTTCCAAGGCACGGGGTACGCCAGATAGGCTGCCACATTTCTGCCATGGCATAAAACATGCCACAGAGACTACCGGTCTTACGCCATGGCATGAAACGCGCCACAGCCATGCCACTCCTACGCCATGGCATGAGGCACGCCAAAGATATCGGCATGTTCCCCACGACCGGATTTAGATTAGGAGACACCGTTGGCTATTTGCTCCTAACGGTCACTCGCACGATGAGAAGACCACGAAGGAGCGTTTGTGTAAGCGCATCTCGGGTCAAGGAGGATGGCGGATGTTGACAATTCCACTGTTGATAATTGCTCTACTGAAGGAAATCTACCGTTACTGTTACGTGCTGTACGACGATTGAATGGAAAGTGAGAATTGAGAATATCCTGTGCTGAATGTTACCTGCAGTACGACGATTGAATGGAAAGTGAGAATTGAGAATATCCTGTGCTGAATGTTACCTGCAGTACGACGATTGAATGGAAAGTGAGAATTGAGAGTATCCTGTGCTGAATGTTACGTGCAGTACGACGATTGGATGGAAAGTGAGAATTGAGAGTATCCTGTGCTGAATGTTACGTGCAGTACGACGATTGGATGGAAAGTGAGAATTGAGAGTATCCTGTGCTGAATGTTTTTCAATTTGACCTCCGTCAAAGACGTTTATTTTTCCACTGACGTTTATTACCTTTGCCGTCTGTCAGGAAACACAGATGATCAATTTTGTTAATGATTCACCAGTCCGTTTATTTGTCTCTCTGTGTGCCAATTTGTCTTTTACTGCCGCAATGCTTGGAGGAGGTCAGCGCTCTTGGAGTGCATGCAGATATAATCCATTCACATTACAAGTAACAGGCTGCGGTAGGAGCTATTTAGTTATTCGCGTATCTCACGGCTCTTTTCATTCATTTCTTGTGTAAGAGTTAAATCACATAAATTTTTAAATCGAACATATGAACATTGCGTCATGCCGTGTCAATATATACATTAGCGGCAATACCTCAAGATTTTTCAACTATGGGCCCAGAGTCATGTGCTAGTTGAGTCACAACATACCAATGTGTGAACCTATTGCTACCATAGACATAGAGCGTTGTACAAAATATAGATTGTGAAGTAGAATAGTGCTATAAATTTGCTCCCTAATATGTAAGGCTCATTGCGATAACGTTTTACACTAGTTTACTGAACACGTATTGTAATATTATTATTGTATGAAAACCTTCCTACGAAGAGAAATATATGCTTTTTCTTTCATTCTTTCTTTTCTTCATAGTTGAGTTATCTCTTCGTTTTCCGTCGTGTGCTTCAAGCTTTGATCGCGTACTAATCACGTTTGAGACGACCTAAAACTAACTTTTAACTTTTTATCTCTGCTTGTGTCCCGAATGGAGGTGGGCTGACATGATCTAGGGCTAAATCTAGTTATTTTATTATTTATTTTTTCATGTATTTATTATTTATTCGTTAATTTATTTATGCACTTATTTACATAATTTATTTCAAAGCGTGGAGGTATTAATTTTTTTTAGTACTTGCACAACTGGTACAATACTTATGTGTATTTTACACGTTGTCTCCTGTCTAAGAATGGGTCCCATACTCCGTCTATTGCCCTGTACCCAATGTACCCATGATGTGTGTGTATCCTGACTCAGCTGTACTTTGCAGGTGTATCTGAGTGTACCAGGCGTACCAGCTCTGAACGTGGCGAGGTACTTGAACAGTCCGGTGCTGTACCATATACAGACGGACACGGGCGGCGACAGGTACTTCAGGTACGTCCTGGTTTGTTGCCATGTTGTAGCCATAGTTATGCTATTGCCATATTGTTGCAATACCCTTACATTTACCTTAATTATGCTGTGCATTGCAGTATTGTAACAGTGTTGCCATACGCTTACATTTGGTGTTGAGACATCAAACCCGGAACAGACACGTTTTTCTGCGCCCTTGGACACACATACATGGTGAAGGCCAATACTGTTAGCTATACAGCCTTGTTTCGTTCCATTATAGCAGGCTGTTGTAAGTCCCCCCCCCCCTGACCTAGGCACCAGATCCCCACCCAGTAGACCAGGGGTGGACAAACTTCTTGAGTGGCCGAAGAACCACCCAGACTTTCAAGATGGGTCGGGTGGGCCCGCACCCGAATGCATACATTTCAAAGATAAAAAATAACATATTTGTTGCAGATATATCTATGTAATTTCTGAATAAGTCTCATGAGCTTAAAATATCTCAGAACCCACTGGTCGGATTACAAAAAAAAAAAAAAGCTAGGCTAACTGTCCCGATGTGGCCCGTAACCTGCCCCTCCTGCTATAGACTATAAATGCTAATAATATCGGTGAAATCGGAAACAACTAAGGAGGTATCTTGCATTTTTTTTTCGAAAAAGAATCTTTCAAAATCAAAGTCATCAGATCCTCCTGTTATTTACACAGGAGAAGCGTATCAGTATCAGGGTTACGGCGCCGTGGTACTTCGGTTCGCAGATCAAAAGGGAGACGCAAAATTATTTTGTCTTTTGATGTATGCAAGTCCCGCAATTTACACCTTTGCATCAACAAAGCTTGCAACTGCCGCCATTTGCACCATTATTATCACCCAATTTATTTGATCCAAACGCCAATTTCTTCCTCTTTTGCATATGCTTGTGGCATGCAAAATTCCATTAACTTCTTTCGTTTTGAACGTGTGGAGCAATTCACACATTGTTTTGAATGAGGTCGGCACGCAATTATATGTTTTACCGCTGCTCTTTGCAAAATTTTCTGACTCCATTCCACTCGTCGATACAAACTTATAGACTATAATTGCTGGTAATACCCGTGATATCGGAAATAATAGCCTATATTGGGAAAATTACAATTGAGGCACCTTGCATTTTGTAAAACAAAATCGTAAAAATCACTAGCAGATGTCCATACTAATACAAAAAAGTATTAGGATAATCGTGTGTTTGTATGCCCATTCCCAAATGTGTGTTTGTATGCCCATTCCCAAATGTGTGTTTGTATGCCCATTCCCAAATGTGTGTTTGTATGCCCATTCCCAAATGTGTGTTTGTATGCCCATTCCCAAATCAGAGGAAAATGCACAATCCATGACAAAAAATTCGTCAACTGAAGATACAAAATTCTTAATTTTTCATAGGCTATGGCTTTTACAAAAACATGAATTCACAGACTTAGTTCTAAATTTATACTAAGTGCGGCATAGACCAGGGTTGGGTAAAGTTTTTGATTCTCAGATGCCGACGGACTTTCTAAAACGGACAGACGGGCCTGGCCAGCACCCGCTGCGTGCGCATCAAAGATAAAGAAAAACTTGGTGTTACATATTTGCTGCATATATGAAATTTTTTAAGATATAAGTGCTTAGAATCAGTAATTACCCCCCCCCCCCCCCCC
>LQNS02277812.1:521298-533616 GCA_001587735.2 Parhyale hawaiensis
AGCCAGTTTAAGATCTCCAAACGCCAGCTTCAGTCACGTGACAAAGCCATGTGTTTACTCGCCCAGGGAAGGCTTGCGCGTACTCCTCCCATTGAAGCTCCTTGGGCCGACCAAATAATTTGGTTAACTCAACCAAATTTTGGTGAATATAACCAAACTGTACTGTGTGTGCAGATATAGTGTATCCTTCTTCATTTAATGCGCTTATTTCACCCTTTTCCTTTTCAGATAACCCACACTGTCTTCCTATGCTAAGAAATGGGTTAATTTCCAAATGTAGAGGTTGCAAGGTGGGGAGCAACTGTCCAATATGGCGCCGGTTTGTTTTGATATTCTTCTTCTCTAATCTGGATGTAGGAACGCGGAAATGTAATTTTTTCAAGTTTTGCTGCCTTTACTTCCACCCAAATTTATACTTTTCAGCATAAAAGTTTAATCAAATAGTTTATAGGGAAACTATAAGAAATAGGTAACTAGCTGAAATGCTTTATGTCAAAATTTCACATGATATGGCGTAGTATTTTTTAAGTTATCGAAAAATTCTGAATTGTGGTATCATTATTACCAACGCTTTACGAGTTCTAGGCGACAGATTTCTCGATCACCTTCAAAAATAGTAAGGCTTTTTCGCCCAGAAGAATAGTCCATATATCTATCTATAAAGCTGGAATGCGAATTCGGGCTCAACAATGCAGGATTATTTCTGTAAATTTCATTTTATAATTAAGCTTTCAATGAATACAAATTATTTCAAACTGTATGTACGTTTTTTAGTTTTTGCAGTGATTTATCTTTATCATAACTGACAACTATAAAATTTCCTTTTCATTTCTACATATAATTGATTTAATATTTCTCATTTTTGTATGGGTAACAAAATCAATTTGTAATTTCACCTTCCATCAATTGCCAATGTGTGTATTACGCATGAACGATGGATTTGGACAACCGATCGATCGCGCTGCGCAAACGGTGGATGTTGTAGGTATTAATCGAATGCGTACCCATCGATCGATTGTTTTGCACGGACGATCAATGTTTTTCTTCAACTTTCCCCCTATTTCTGAGTATGTTGCATCATATTTAATTAGGTTAGGTTAGGCGTTTGAACGATCGATCGCTTGCGCAGCGCGATCGATCGATTGCGCACGCAAATCGACCGATCGCGCCCAACATGTTCACAAGGAAATGTAATTTGTCTGCATTTTCCTCAATTTCAATTCCTGCTTGGAACGAGTAATTTTACGTAATTTCTCTTGTTCAGTTTTCCTTCATCACCCCACATTAATTTCTGTTTCTGTTTATAAATGGGCATCAAAGTTATATTAAAAATGCTATCTGAACAATGTCGTGTTAAGCCATTTCAAACTACAGTACGTCTAATATGATAAACCAGGGACGAAAGGTTGCAAAACAAACTAGAGCACTCTGCGAGCGCATACCTCCGCCAAGTAAGGCAACGGTCACGAAAATGTCAAATTGGCGCTGAAACCATGATATTCTTTTTATCAAGTCCAAAATCTGATCATTTGTGTATTTTGTTAGCATTAACACCTTCTGCAATTTTCTTGAAGATCAGCTCATAACTTTTTGAGTTATGCTGCTAACAAACATTAGGACAAACATAAATAAAAAATACAAATGAACCAACTAATCTGGCCCAAAATTTAATCATTTATGTCTTTCAACATTACTAACAACTATAAATTTTATAAAGATCCAAAGAGAACTTTTTGAGTTAATGCGCTAACAAGCACACGAACAAACACACAACCGAAGTAACCGATCACCACAAAAATTTGGTCATTTTCTCTTCGTAGTACTCTTAAAAACTCATGTGAATTTCATGAGAATCCATCCATAACTTTTTGAGTTTTGGCGTTGACAAAAATGAGGCACACCAACAAGCAAACGGATAGACAGATTTTCACCAAAAGTTAATCATCTGTTTCTCCTAACATGCACAACAATCATTGTATATTTCAACCAAATCCGCTAATAACTTTTTGAGTTATCTTGATGACAAACAGACAGACAGGTAGACAAACAGTTTCACAGACAGATAAAACCGACGACGACATAACTTCCTTGTCGGAGGTAATTAATAAAACACTAGAGTCTACTTACCTGATGTTTGTGCGTTTTATTTTAATGATTTCGTTATTATTCTTGCGTTATTATTCCTTTATTATATATCCTTTACTATTCCATCAAATGGATCAAAACACTGGTTAATGTTACTTCTAATATCCAACGCCTTTTTTCTATTTTTGATTACGTCTATGGGTGAAATGAGGCATTTTAAGACATTTTTCACGAATAACATTTTTTGGGGCAGATGCTCAGATTCTGAGATATATGACTTTGAAGTTCCCATTATTTTCTTATGGGAAAAAATAACTGGCAACCCCAAACCCCACAAGAACCTACTCTAGGTTAGTTCTGGTCCCTCTGAAGTAACTGGTTATATTTCCCCATAGAAAAAACAATGAGAACTTCAAAGTCAAATGTTTCGAAAACTAAGCATCTGCCTCGAAAACTTTATTCTTGAAAAAGTCTTGAAATGGCTCATATATCACCCATAGATATAATCAAAATAGAAGAAAAATACGCTGAAGTTAAAAGTAACATTCACCAAAGCAAGTTAAACGGCGGCGGCCATGCACTTCGTTGCGTCCAATATGCATCTAATTTTTTTTAGATGATATCTTAAATCTACAATATAGATCATAACTAGCTTAATGTTCAATCAACTTCTATAGATGTATTTTCTGTGTTTTGTGCTTGCGTGGTCTACGTAACGCAGGGTCATTTTCTATTTCTCTTCTGTGGCCTTCCAAACAAAACGGAGACGTTATCGCCGTTTATTCAAATAGCTCCTATGATTTACACAGGGCAACGAACCAGAAAAAAGTCTTCTAAATATACTGAACAGTGTGACACAGATAAAAATTTAATTGGAAACATTTGCATGTCTTTATTTAATTAAGATAATAAAGTTAGAGCACAAAAATGTACAATAATACAGCAATTCCAAAATATTAAGTACAATTCTAATAGCTAACTAAATTCAACAGCCAAGTGCGTTAATTTAGACATATTGCGTCAATATTGAGTTATTCAGGAAGAACGTAATCTCTCAGACCGAATTTAGCTTGACGGCAAACATTTCAATAACTTTTGTATCGCCCGCGAAGTTTGACTAACAGCGACGATGTCAAACATTCGGACGCGGGAACGCGGACAAAAAACTATCGTGAAGACAGGCTGAAGGTAAGTACCGTGCTAGGGACGCTTTTATTCAACTCACGAAGCGGCTCCAAAAAATCGGTTGAAAGATTCCAGCGCAAAGTCGCATATCACTGAGGGCAAGCCTCTGAAAATAACGTTTAGAAGATCCAATCCAAAGTAAAAACATGAAACACTTCGTTTAACTTAATAAACATTAGCTATGGGAGAATTTGCGACGTAATTCATTGAAATTTCAAAACACATTCCAAATAGATAAGATGATCTTACCAACATGAATTCATGGCCGATTAACTTAGTTGAAACTTCATCTATTCTCTACTGATTTCAAAAGTACAAACCGCTGATTTTGCATTAGCTGAAATTTTTCAATAACTAAAACGCTGTTAATTAGACACATTCTCAAGTGTGATCCTGTCGAAAATTTTCCTTCGGTTCGCTGGTTATCTTCCGATTTCCGACCGTCAGCGAGTCGAAGTCAAGCCTTCGAGGCCTGACTTGTTGGGACCTGCAGGCAGGCGCGCTGGCTTCGACCTGCTGAATTGAATATCAGGTGTTGACATTCAATCTGTTACGCCTGTGACTTCCAGTATCACAATCTTGCTCCTGCAGGCTCAACGTAACCGGGTTGCTACCAACAGACAAAGATAAAGCCAGAGCGCCTATCTAAAGTTCCGGATAAGTCAGGCCTCGAAAGCGCAATTACGCCGCCAAAACTGCCGTACAACCTCGGCTGTGGTGAGTCACGTAGTGCACACACCCACCACGTGCGCAGCCAATGGCTCAAGCGTAGGCGACATGCTGTCAACGCCTAACATTTCATCCAGAATTTCGAACCCAAATCTCGAGTTCGTTTACATGCTTTAGTCAATAATAATCGTTTTATCATATATTTCCCCTCAACTCAATACACAAACCGTATCACTTGTTAATCGAATTCCAACATACCTATTAGATTAATGACGCCTTTAAAAAGCGGTATAAGGATTATGTTATGCAATTGTATTAGTCTAATTACTACAAACCTATCAAACAATAAAAAATGTACATAGATGAAGCTGACCTAAATCCACAGAGTTTTGTTTTACCTAGCATTGATTTACTTCACTAATCGCTGGACTTGGAATTAATGCACAGAAACAAAAAGGCAGGGGCTGGGGAATTACTGATGCTACGAGTTTCTGTTCAGCTTTTCACTACTTATTAG
Organism: Parhyale hawaiensis; assembly: GCA_001587735.2. Lineage (NCBI taxonomy): Eukaryota > Metazoa > Arthropoda > Malacostraca > Amphipoda > Hyalidae > Parhyale > Parhyale hawaiensis. The sequence goes on from LQNS02277812.1 coordinate 525,755, forward strand.
ATTTTTAAAATTAGTTCCCATTTACGAAAATACCCAGGTAATTTAAATTAACCGACTTTATTTACGAGGAATTTAATATTTCGAACTTAATTTTCAGTCCGTATTCCAGATGCCCGAAGCGATTGAGCAGTGACATTTTTAAACCAAATTTTCTAACACATCGAGACGATAAAAATCGAGGGAGGTTTTCGTTAAGCGCTGTATATTGATTTTCAATTTGCTGTTACCATTTAAAGTCCTATGAAGAACATGACTACTCTAACGGGAAACTATTTCCTACGGCTTCCCAGTTATAAACACGGACGTACAAACGCACGGGGGCACTTCATATCGGCCGCTGTGACGTAACAGCAGGTCGCTACATAATGGTATCAAGGCTACGAACGAATGATGCAAACAAGCAATTGTGACGTATCGTTCTCACTATTTTCTCCAGCAAACGCCGAGCAAATGCCCCACTGAATTCGTTCATGGTAGAAATCGACGGGAATTAATTGGATGTGCCCTGCGGCTCAACACAAGTTTCGAAATTGAAGGGTCGCACGTCACCTTTAATGGCTTGTTGAATTGTGGAGGGTTGCAGCTGCGACATGAAATCAATAAACTTTATTAAGTAAACACAGGGGTGGTATAATAGATATATTAATCAAAGCTCATCAATCGACTCAAATTAGAGACACAAAATGTTGAGGGGCAAGGTCAACAGTGTAGATGTTATAAATGAAAACTACTGTTAGCTCACGGACATGGATGGAATTTGAAACTAAATTTGTTACTCATTACACGTTTTATTCCATCAGTTGATTCATAATAATAATTGATTTTTCAATTTAACAAATTTTTGAGAATTGTTACATGTGAAAATGTTTATTTTTCATTTTTTCCGAATACGATGAATTTGAAAATGATTGCAAACTATATATATTATATATTTGTTTTCACTTGTGAGTCAAATTCCTGCTTTTTAACCCGCAAACTTAATTTCGTGGCGATGCTGCTAAGAAGCTTTAAAATATCTTCATTGCTTTTTTGGAGCCGCTATGTGGTGAACGAGTGACAGGGAAAATTAAGGCCACGCTTGCATGATCCATATTTACGTCGAAGTTTGTGATCGCGGAACGATTTTGATCAACAAACACACGCGGCGAGCCTTCGAAGTTTGTGATTTTCGTTGGCCAGCAGTGCTGGAATTCTTTGAGCACGATCAGGCGGAGTTTTCCAAACAAAATGTTCGCAAGTTATGTTTCGCTCTATGAATATATGTATCTAGCTTCATTATATTTAGTATTATGGCATCATTTTTTTATTTAAGTTAACCCGCATAACGAATTTTGTTAATGTTAATTCGAACTTGTGTACAGCGGGAAGCATTTGGAAACTATATGTTGCCACGTGATAATTAACAGTAGCATATTCGTCCAGTTACGTCTGTTCCTTCTTTTTTTCATTAGTAAAAGTTACAATGGAGCAAGAGTTACGTTTTAAAGGAAGCAACGGATGTACACAGTGTGACTTGCAATGGAAATTGAAGAAATTAATAAATAAAAAGTCAGAAATTATTGTACTATCGTCTGCATTTCTCCACGTAGGGGGATGCCAGTGAGTAAATTTTTATCTATACTTGTCGCCAGTATAAGTAAAGTTTTATCCGCCAGTCAGCTTCTACAACTAAAATAAATATCTGGCCGATAGAGTGAGGGTGGAATATCGATTAATAGTAATGGAATGCTGAATTCGCGTACCGTGACCTTGAAGTGTTCGTGGCTTCTGTTTTTGATGCCCTTGTGAGAAAAATTGTTTGTGTTTTCGCATGTCGATTCTTGTGTTTGTGTTATATGAAGGGATGGATCGTGTAGACGCGGCTCAAGTTGGTGGGGCGTTGGGGGAAGATGCATGAGAGAGCGTTCTCGGCCGTGTAAGTGCGAGATGCCTCTATTAATTAATACAATTACCATATTAAAAATATTGTAAGTGGAACGAAACCTAACATAGCTTTGCCGAGCTGTGTATCTCACATAACCCTACGTAATTTAGCCCTGCCCATCTATATATCTCAAGGCTCTAATACACGACCACCCACAAGAGCGGGCAGAAAGACCTTGCTCGCCGCTCTTCAAAAATTCAGCGCGATTTTTGCCCTTATTGCACGAAGAGCAGTGATGAATGGCCTCCACAGTTAAATCAAGACATGTTAAATTAAGTGAGCAGCGTTCAGCTAAATCTTGCGTATTCGCTCAGGTGCATGTCAGATAAATGTTCATATATTAACGTAGATTTATTTCCTTAAACATCGTTTTATAACTACAAATTGGAGTAAATATCCAGTAATATCACATATGTATATACTTTTCGTTGAACTATTATATCTCAAGCAGGTAAAATCAATTTGATTTTTTTTTAGCAGAAATGCAGGGTAAATATTGACTAACTTGGAATTCATTGCAGATGCTGAGTAACTAAATTATTTTGTAATTTATTGATGCCCCTATTTCTTCGTATATAACTTTATTAATATGATTCATTCCTTTGCATTTTCTTCAATTTATACCCTTAATTTAGGCCAGCAATGTTGTAGTTCTTTCAACTATTTCTTTGTCTTCTCCATTATTATTATTATTATCTTTTTTTTCAGAATACCACCCCAGTTATATTCTACAACTCTGTTATATCTGAGCAATGCTGTGATACAGCTACAAACTACGCCTAGTAGAATGAACAACAGAGAAGAGATTAAAAAAGAAAAAAATTAGATGCTTCAATTCATTAACTATTGTTGAGAATTTATTTTTCACTTATTTCCTTGTTCTTTCTAAGTTTATTTCAACAAAAGGGTTCAAAACAAGCTGGAGACGATGCATTTCCATGCTTCAAAGATGTAGACTCACTTTTTTTCAGATATCACAGGTCTAAAATATGAAATCATTTATTTTTTCTTCATATATCTTCAATATTTGCATTTTCAGTGTTTTCTACAAGCGTAGGCGACATGAGCTAGGGCATTTTCTATTTTTATTTCTCTGGTCTCAAAGAAAACGGCGACGTTTCGTAGTTTTCTTTGAATAGATCCGCCTGATTTACCGAACGCAGCAAATCATGAATAAAAAAAGATTTCTAAAGATAGCAAAGTGTTTAATACAGAAAAAAAATTGATCTAAAATTATTTGCACGTCTTTATTTTTGAGAACTAGAATTAAACACAATATAAAGGATGAATTCCAAAATATCATCTAATTCTAATAGCTAAATTCAACAACCAATCGAGTCGCAGTGCGTATAATTATTTGCTCGATATTCAGCTATTGAAGAAAAACTCCTAAACTACAAACCAAAATACGTCTGGTAAAGGAAATTATGTTATTTTACTTCTAGCGTGTTTACCCTTCAACCCTGCAGAGGTCAACAGTGGACGAACTAGTTTTACTCCATCATTATCTCTCGATTTAGTTAAATGACTGTTGAACCTTCTGTGTTTTTTTTATCAAACTGAGCAGTGTATTGGAATAATAGTCAGAACTCTTCGATATACACAATAAAATATAGTTTGGTGAGAACGTAAGTAAATAAGTGATGCGGTAAAACAGGCAACTAGCTTCGTCTAGTCACTACAAAAAGGTGTTTCAAGAGTTTTTTGGAGCGGTCCAGCCAAGCATCTCTTCGCTCTGGCGCGGCCGTGGCACAGTTATGTTTGATTGCGCGTTTGGTGGATTTGCGCGATCGATCGATCGCGCTGCGCGTTTGGTGGATGTTGTAGGTATTAGGCCGTAATTTCGGGTAAGTTGGACTATATTCGGGTTTAATGTCGGGTAGGTNCGATCGATCGTGCAAATCCACCAAACGCGCACAAGATATTCACCGTATTAGATTCTTCCGTTACTGGTTAGGAGTGCATTCTCAACACACAGGACTAGGTATTAAACTACACCTAGGAAGCTTAATACAGCATCGTTGTGTTAGGTGTTATTTTTTCTTCTGGTTTTAGGAGGTCACTGGGTACTTGCGTCCAGGCTTTGATTGTTGTAATTTTTCGCTATATATACTTGAAGAGCACTGCATCAAATCCGCTAATTTTCATGCGTCAGAAGAAAACACACTCGCACTAAACCTCAAATCCCGCCACAGTAAAAGTCCAGAACCAGACTAGGCTAACTGCAGAAGCATATGAGAGCGCAGGAAAATTATCTCCATCTTTGTTACCTATAGCGTATGAGTGCATAGAGTATTTAGGATATGTTTCTGGAAATTCCCACACTTTAATTAAGGAAACCTATAGTTAGTTCTGCATATCTATTGTGCACGTGAACATGAACTATCTGTTCACTAGAGAAATATTTGAATAATCTGTTACATTCTGGCGTCTATAGCTTAGCTCTAAAACAACTAGTGAACCACCAACAGAAATAATAATTGATAAGCATAGGCAGGAAGCTGTCTAACTAATATTACCTATATTGTGTAGTTTAAACTTCCGTTTCCACAATAAAGGCGATCTCGCCCAGGGAGAAAGAAGGGGCACAGAGTATATCGATAGAAACGTGGAACCCGTGCACACGAGTTTCCCCACAACAGAAACTTGGGAAAAGACAACTAAGAATAGAATAATCTCTCACTAGGGGTATGTAAGTGGAAGAGAGCATAGTGGGCACGGAACTAAAACGTCCCGAAGGCCTAGCTAATGGCTAAGGTAAGCTACACAATCCCCATGGGGTCGCTGCTCCCCATAACACAGAATGGGCTGACCTACACTAACATAACCCTTTGGTCCATGGCCCAACCTATGTCCCCTGAGGGCAATGTGGTATTAAGTAAATCGTATTCTTTTTTACATAGAAAAAACAGGCCACGAAAGTTTCAACCGAATTCCGGTCGTCCTACGCAGCTGCTAAAGATGTGCAATGTCAATTTCTGATGTAGTGATGGCGTTAATATCCGCATCCGAGGATGTCAGCCCTTTTTTACACATCCGCATCTGCGGATGTTGAAATGGTAACATCCACAATTGCATCTGTGGATGTCGGAACTCTAAAATCCATTACAAGATCCGCATCCGCGGATGTCCAGAAAATGAAATAAGACCCATCACTATTTTGAGGACGCCAAAAATGTACTGAGGGTTAACTACCAAAGCAGGTTTAGCTGTTGATTCCACTCCTCTTCAGATGAAGCCATTATTATACGGTATCGTTAATGTGTAACTCCTCACCAAACAGGACAGGCGAAGCAGTTATTTCTTGGCGATTTTGTAAAGTGAGACACCGAAGTTATAAAAACATATATATTTAAGTAGATAAATAAAAGTAGAAAATTACATATACGTTAAAATGATACAAATATAGGTAGCTTTATCATTAAATCAACAACTATCACTCACGTTATTACATACGGTACTGTTTGTATTTCTGTCCGTCCCCTCTTTCACCTGTCCGCGCTCTGAGGTCTAGAACATTACGTTAGACAGCTGGCAGTAGACGGACCGACAGGCCTATTCCCAGAGAGAGACCGGAACTCACGCCCCGGCCCTCTATGAGCTATAGCCGTTAGGAAAAATAACAAGAAACCAGGGAAAACATCAGCCAAGGGGATGATTGCATATAGGAAAACTGACCCATCAATAATGCGGGCTCAGGAACGACAGTTTATTTCAAACTGCGCAGTGTTGTGCCGTAGATAGTTCAGTGCAGTCACCCAACCCACATGACTTATGAGGTGTCCCATGCCTGTAGTTCCTACGCCAGTATCATAAACACGTTATTTCTCCCGTATCTATAGTGCTGGAAGTGAACAGACGGACTCACATATCAACAGAGAAATATAAAGGTTAAGTTAACTTGAGTGCACACCTCTACTAGCTCTACTAGGAAGCCCACACACACACACAGTGGTTCACGTAGCAGATATATGACAACTTATTCTAGAGGAGTGAACGGCTGCAGCCGATCACAAATTGTCTGAACCTAGGACGTCACAGGTGGAATGCTCTTATGGGACGACCTGCTACCCTCCGACCATCACCACTGCTGGTTAGGGTCAATACCGCCGCAACAGCGTCCAGGATCAGCAAGCTAAATGCTGCAAAAACTCGCCTGCCTGGTTAGCATACTCGAACCTCCGCCTTCCGTGGCTGCCAGACAATGCTCTCCTATTTTGCTACTGGGAGTATATTCGGTACATTTTCTATATACATAAGTCTCTTCTGTTTTTTTGCTGCGTCCAAACGCTCAGTGGGCGACGAACTAAGGGAGGTTGCATTGCTAGTTGTCACAAGGCCATAAATGCTATTCCCAGGTCAAGAAACAAGACTTAGTCTTTTTACTTAGCAATGCAGCGCCAGCATTTCTATCCTGCAGAATTAACAAGGAGAAGAGTACTGCATACACTATCTTGAAACGGGGTCAGCAAAGAATGAGAAGTAATTGTCAAGAGCCTTCCATCTGTAACGCAATAGCTTAGATAATGCGTGATCGACTGCAACCGAAGAACATTCCTTGAATTTACGTACAGCACGAACCAGTGCGCGTTGGGTGCCCATGACAGCTGAGGTGTACAGTCAAGCTGATTTCACCAATATCGCAAAGTGGCTTTAATAACTACTATCAACTAGCTTAGTTATATACACGACGGTCGGGCTATAGCAGCCGCAGCAGCTGGTCGATGTTGCTCCCTTGAAAGGGCACTTCGGGACCCCCAAGCTTGGGGGGTGGAGCCTGCGCGCTGCGGGTGTGCCACACGTAGATCTGAAACAACAATAATCATGATTATAATTACTGGCAAAGAGAAGAGATGGCGTGAACTAGAACGCCTCTCGGCGTAAGATCATCTCTCGCGGTAGAGGGAGATGTTAAATTTAAACGTCGTCATTCATGATGGTCAGTTTAGTTTTAGAGTTTTGGCATCTTTCACATCTAGGTCAACCCACCTGACTCCCAGCAATAAATTATTATTAGAACGCCCCGAGGTGTAAGACCATAGAATGAAGGCGCAAGGACTACGGTGAACTGAAACTGAAAATTCCGGCAAGTCTGAAGCCTATTGCTGACTTGCTGATAGGTTGCATAATTGGTTGGGGGCTGTGATTGGTGCCCACAAGGAAGTAGTCATCGATGAAAAAAAAAAAAAAATCTCGAGCCGGCAAGGCAAAATGTAGCTGTGTGCCGCCCTCCCCCCCCTCCCATACATAAAGCTCCTTGGCCTCCCCTGTATTTCTTTTGATTATAGTCTCTTGTCCCGCTAAGCCAGCAGCTACGGTGCTATAGACATGAGTAATACTCGCAACCTTTTGTCAATTTCAGCGAAATCTGGTGCGTCTGGAAATGGTATCTACAAGAGACCAGGGGCGTGTTGCAATCAGGCCTTCGGTGTCACCCGTGCTACACCGGCCTCCAGTGCGACACAGGTTGGGTAACACCAGGTGATACCGGAGATAACCCTCCTAAATTGTAGGGTTTTGAACGGAGTAACATTACTATTGTTTACAAACATTGACTTCGATGCTCAATAATTCCTATTACAGAGTTAAGGACTGCCACATATTGCTGAATTCTAGCACTTGAAGCACTTCTGCGCAGTCTTCTCAACTTTTTACCCTAAAATACAGCCAAAAGAAGGCCCCGCCGAAATGTGTATGTTCAAGCTTGCCGAAATTCCGCAACACTTTGTTGGGGCGCTGAGTTCGCTCGTCGCATTCACTGCTTCACGGGTAACACCCCATATAGAAATTTTATTTGTCACAAATGGGTAAAATTCAGGTATGGTCAGATCAAAACTAGACAAAAGGGTGACAACAGGTCGCTATAAGCCTTGCCGCTTCTTGGACCTAAAAAAAACTCTAATAACAAAAAATAGTAAGAAAGAAATCATATAACATG
>LQNS02277812.1:539357-552363 GCA_001587735.2 Parhyale hawaiensis
CTCCGTGCGACAACCACGTTTTTGGTCGTCACGTAGACATGAATTTGGTCGTTTCTGCAACTTGTGGTTGTATTCACGCACACAACTTCGCCACAAAGAATCGCCTCTGTTCATTCACATTTTAGACCTCCTCCCGACAACATCAATGCTCCCCTAATAGAATTGCTAATAAAATATTTTTACTGATAGGTTGTTAGTTTGTAGGTTATTCTGAAGATGGGATTTGCATCCCGAAACGTCAAGTTTTAATCTCGTCGACTTCTATTTAATATTAGATTTTTGCCTTGTGTAGAACCTAATCTGTGATACAGCGCGCAAGCTCAGCAGACAAACGTGAACGCCGCCCGCGCGTACACCGCCGGCCGTGCACAAACGTACACAGCCAATGGCGAGTATGCCGCCTGTGCGTCCGGGCTGCACTATCGTCTCTCACGACGATTTGTGTGCGTGAGCGGCGTTCACGTTGGTGCGCCGCCCTGCCCGCTGTATCGCTGATTAAGTTGGGTTAGGTTAAGTAATGTTAGGCAACGTTAGGTAAGGTTGGAGAGGTTAGATTGGGTTAGGTTGAGTTAGGTTAGGTAAGGTTAGGTTAGAAGGTTAGGTTAGGAGGTAAGGTTAGGAAAGAGTAGGTTAGGTTTGGCTAGGTTAGGTTTGCCTAGGTAGTGTTTATTTTAGTGGTGGCGAGCGCAGGAAAGCTTACGTGAACGCAAAATCGTCGTGAGAGACGATAGTGCGTCCGGGCTATGGCATCGTATTGACGGATTATCCGACAGACAACTGCGCCCCTCCCCCCCCCCACACTTAGACCGGTACCCCCCAGTGACAGTGAGCGAAAGAATCGCTGACGCTACGCACTCCCGATCGTCAAGACTTTTTCCTTCCCTGGCTTGGTCTCGGACTCTCGCTCGGAAATGCGCGAGTGTGCAACCTTGGCACTGAGCTACTGGTGGTCACTCGCTTCAGCTGTTGCTACAACCTTTCTTTTGCCAGCGTCAAATTACATGCTTCATTATTGCTTGGAAATTTATATAAGCGAATGAGCAACCTTGGCACAAAGCTGATGGAGGAACTAACACACGCATATATAGAACAGATTCTTCTCCTCTGCGAGCAAGGTCGCTCTAAAATATTTTCTTATAGTCATATGAGAATTTCCACCCGATTCAAAATTAATGTTGTCCATATTCCATAGTTAAGCAGCGTTTCGTAAGTTGAAGAATAGTAAAATATATAAGAGTGTTTTCATGAAAAACACAGATAATAGCCAGTAAATATTTTAGAAATTTAAACTGTACCGAATCATTCTAGAAATGTAATGCTTTTGTATTTCTAATTGCTGCCACATCGCATTTGAACATTCTATTTTTAGTGGGTAACAAATATATATTTCGTTGTAAAACTCATGGATAAGGAAACATTGAAACTACTATGTAGTAAAATCCTGGAATAAATTCCGTACCCAAAGGATACACAGTGATTCCAAGAGAAGAATAAAGAACTGACGTGGTCTCGAGAAACGTGGAACGCATGCACGAGTCAACGCGCCATGAGAACAGCAAGTCGAGAAAGAAAAGGAAGATTATTATTGTTATTATAATAGGTATTGGGGGTTTTCCCGCCGTACTAGATACGAAGCCTATATAACAGCGATACAATTTCATATGATATAGTTTAGAAGTTGAGTTGAACTCAGATGAGTTCTACAGTATTAGAACAATCTTGGCCAGGGGCACGGCGTCTGGCAGGAATAAGGCGCGAGCATCTCCAACTCCACAAGGCTCGGCTTAGCCGTGCGGCGCATAGAAGGAGACGAAAAACTAAAAGAGAAGAAGACAAAAGAAAGCGAACACACGTGGGGGGGGGGGGGAGGTCCCTTCCGTTGCCCCACACACAGGAGCAGATAGGAGTCCCATGTAATGGGTCGTTTACCACCATCCGGCGGCCCACCTCGCGGAACAGAAGGAGAAATATAGAGAACCTACCTAACTCAAGGTGTCTACAAAAATGTGAAAACCATATTTTACTACCTTTTACTACTTTTTACTACCTTTCCAACAGAAGATTTTACTACCTTATAATTGCATAACTATATCTTAGGGAACCTCAAATGAGGACCCTGCGGCCTCCACGTCACCCCTTACAGCCGCCTTGACCTCCACAATAAAAGAATGGGGAATAAGGTTCAAAAAATGGGGTGTAACACCCTTTATTAAACAATATTATTATTTGGCTATCTATTTATCGTAAAACAAAATATGTATTAATAATCTGAAACCATGCTAAAATAACAAGATCCTGGCAAAATGAACACACATCCTTATTCCTTCAGGAGCATAAGAATTACTAACCTCTTCTTAGCTTCTGGGATGCAGGAAAAATAATTAAACTACAACTGATAACAAACAAATAATGGACGACTGGGGNGGGGGGGGGGGGGGAGATTACTTCCGTTGCCCCACACACGGGAGCAGATAGGAGTCCCATGTAATGGGTCGTTTACCACCATTCGGCGGCCCACCTCGCGGAACAGAAGGAGAAATATAGAGAACCTACCGAACTCTACAAACACAATCTTCTCAGCAGGAACTGCGGCCACATGCTACATCCCAGCGGAGAAGGCACTCGGGACCCTTGGGTTCGTGAGGCCCAAATATATTGTGGGCGTGGAATGGGCCCGTCAGAATATACCCCGGAGGGCAAAGAAGTGAAAGAACAGAGAAAGAAAATCAATAAGAATTTTAAATTGGAAACAAGTAATGGCACAAAGAAATGGTGGTCCGATGGTTTAGCTAATGCCTTGGCAGAATAATAATAACAAAAATGTTTACTGAAGTATTTCCTACTGTAATTCAGGGTTCAAACTTCAACGATTTGAAAGTTCGTATATTTTTCTGAAGACAAAATCTAGTCATCAACTGAAGGATCTCATAAGCCGTTCATCCGACGGGCAAGAGGCAAGGTTAATGTCAGCCCCGGCACTTTCAACTGGGAAACCCACACGCACTGGTTTGTGCTGCGGATATTGGAGAACTGGCCTTAGAGTACGGGTGCAGTCGACCAGAGATTGTCAAGAGTTATGGCACCATCGACGGAAAGCTTTAATGTGATAGCTGTGTCCCTCCCCACCCTTTCCATTTCTGGCAAAGGTCAGTGGCCCCACAGACAGAACCATTGCAGACATCAGTTGCTGAGCAAGCTCGTCAAGCGCCACCTGGCTGGGCCGGCATTCGATCTTGGTACCTTCAGTGCCGTTGATATCGTCGTCTCCAGCCCCCCATCGAGCCTCTACACCAACGACCAGAATTTGATTCGAGAATATCTCACAGTTCCGACATGGTACCGTGTCTCCGACATTACATGAACCAAGCCCAGTGAAAAAATTCTACGGAGAATTTAAGACTCTTGAAATCAAGCCCAGTATAAAGTTCGCATATCTAACTCCGATTCCGTTCTGCATCTTATTATTTGAGGGGGACAACCAAACATGTGAATATTTAAATACACATAGGAGAGAAACTCTGGAATTGGCCCCGGCAGCAGCAGCCTCGGGTGCTGAACTTCTGTCACTGGATATAGCAGGTTCGATCGAGTGCCAGGCAAACGAGCTTTGCAGCGCTTGACGCACCAACTCTGCGATTGATATCTGTACGGCTGCCACGGGGGCACTGACCTTTCTAAGACTTGGGGGAGGGTGGGGGTAAAGGTTGTTGGATATGAGTATTTCGTCGATGGCGCCATAGTTCTTAACGGTCCGTGATCAACTGCAGCCGTATACCCATGTAGGACCCAAGGAGCTTAGATGGGACCAGTTGACTGATATCTGCTACTACCAGTGCGTGTGGGTGTCCCAGTAGGGGGCGGGTCGCACAGACATCAAACTCGCCACGCACGCACTTTGTACGTTTGCGACTATTCTGTGTACGGGCATCGGTGTGCGTGCGGACGGCGTTCAAGTCCGTGTGCTTTGCTGCTCGCTGTATCACGGATGAGGTTAGGCTAGGAAGGGTTAGGCTAGGTTTGCTAGTGCTTCTGGTGGCTGTGACGCGGCAAGAAAGCTTACTTGAACGCACGCAACGAGAATCGTACACAGCGTGGCGAGTTTGACGCCAGTACGGCCGTGTCAGGTTGTCGTTACCGCACGAGGGGCCGGATGCTCAAATGCCTTGTAATTATAAGCGTCGTAACTGTACAGCTGCAGCTACGAATGCAGCTATGCAACTACTGCAGTTTTGCGTTTTTCCACGTCGATCTAATAACTGAATGGGTCTAATATCTGGGTATGCCTCATATGGAGGTTCAAACCACTTGGATCATAACTTTGTGAAGATCAGTACAAGAAAATTACAACATCTGAGCCGCGACATCGGTACTTCTTCAAGGGACTGTACAGTTTACGTTACCGTAACTGTACGAGGCGTTTGTGCGTCCGGCCGCTGATCGTTAGTTTCCAGCTCTATTGACGGCGAGGGCATGCGACAAAATGACAGTCACGTTACAATTCATAGTAACCGTATCAAAGATATTAAAGTCCGCTTAAGCACGCGAGAGGAATGCGATCTGTAGCAGCTGAGTCATTATTATGATTATTATATTCAGAAGACAAAGACTCCGTTTACAAAACAAAGGCGATATCAGAAAGGAAGAATGAAGAGACATATGTTAGACATGTTAGAAACGTGAGGGTATTCCCTCACAGGAAGAGCAAGTCAGGAAAGAAGAGGAAGAACAGAAGAAAGTAAGTTCAGCAGGAGTATGATTTCAGAAGGAAGCAAAGTGGGCACGAGAGACGAATGTCCGGAAGGCCTAACTAACAGCTAAGGTAACCTACAGGATCCCTCTGGGAGGGGGGTGGGCAAAGCAGAAGAACGTGAACGCCGCCTGCACTTACACCGACGCCCGTACATGAACGTAAATAGCCAATGGCGAGTTTGCAACCAGCGCTGCCCGGTAGCACTGGCTACAAACTCGCCATTCCGTGTGCGCTCATCTCTGCGCGTGCGTTCAAGTAAGTTTTTTTGCCGCGCAATAATCACCAGAAACACTACAATAAGCACTACCAAACCTTACCTAACGTAATGTAACCTAACCTTACCTAATCTAACCTAACATAACATTATGTAACGTTACCTAACCTAACCTAACCTAACCTAACCTAATGTGCGATACAGCGAGGCAGTCAGCGTAGATTAGGCTTTCTTTCCGGCAAAATACATCGTAATTTAAAGAGAGGAAAAAAGAAGGGACATAGAGAATGTCAGGAGACACGTGGAATCCATGCACGGGTCAACGAGCATGGGAACAGCAAGTCGGGAGAAGAGGATTAACAAAGAAAGAACATCAGTAGGAGTGTGAATGCGGACAGAATTAATGCCGCGGAGGAAATGCGTCTCGAAGGTTTAGGTAAACAAAACCAGTCGCCGTTGCATACTAAGAGAAAGTTTATTGAAGTATTTGTTGAGAGTTCGAATATTCGTATGTTTTCCCGAAGATAAAACTCGCCACTCACTGTGCCACTGTATAAGCTGTTCATTCGATTATCAAAAGACGAAGTTAAAGTCGGCCCATTTGGGAAACCCACCCGCACTGGTTCGTGCTGCGGACATAGGCCAACTAGTACCAGATTACGGCCGCAGTCGACCACTGATCGTCATGAGTTATGGCATCATCGATAGAGGGTTCTTACGCAACGACTGCGCCCACCCCCCACACACACCCTTTCCATTCCTGGCAAAGGTCAATGGCTCCACAGACAGAACCTCGGCAGACATCAGCTGCCGAAGTCAGCACAGTAAGCGCCGCTTGCCTGGGTTGGTATTCGATCTCACAAACAAACAAAAACATGCATTTCTTCCCGTACGAAGGTATTCCTACAATAATGCTAGTACAACATTAGATTAGATAGGCGGCAGTAGACGAACCAACAGGCCCATTCCCAAAAAGATACCGGATCTTACGCGCTGGCCCTCTATGAGCTATATATTGCCATTATGTTAATAGGATATAGAGGGCTGGAGAAAAGAGAAAGCTAGTTTAAGTTCGACCTTCGACTTTCAATGCCGTTGATATCGGATTCTCTTTCCCCTTAACGAGCCTCCGCCTACAGACCAGAATATCTTTTTAAAAATCTCATTTTTTCCGACTCTGCAATGCGTATCTGTGAAGACAAGAAACTCTACAGTCTACACTGTACGAGAGTAGACTAGCCTAGTAAGGGGTTAGGGCATGCCGAGCAAGAGCTCGCGACCTCGCGTGCCAGTGTAGGGTTGTTTACGTAGTTGAGCCATGTCCCAGTAGTACCTGTACCGTTCCGGCGTTCAGTGTCATGAAATCAGCACCCTAGGCTGCTGCTATCGCGGGTTGAACACGAACAAACGAGGCACTGTAATTCTAGATACCTACCGCTACACTTTCCATTATTTTGAAAACATTAACCAGAAAATTTTCACCATTTCGAAGTGAATTTCACTCATTATTAAAAATAGAATAGTTAATCATCATATAAACATAGTATGGATAATCCAGAAAAAATTCTCAAAACATTCAAGATTAAAAACTTAATTCGTCTGTGTTTTTTTAAATGAAAAACAAAATAGGCTTTTAGTGTACATCTTTTACAGATTTTCACGAATATAAACAAATGTTTTGACAATTTCAGCATCTTTAATGAAAAACTTGAGCCGTACACCAAAATACCTGGCACTCGTTCCTGAACTGGAGATGCCTATCCGGCTATAATTTTGAAACGGTAATAGGGGACTTGCGACACGGATCATTCCGTCGAGCGCCCCTCGCCGTACACAAGGAAGTATTGGTACACCGGCGGAACATTACCTTCATGTTGATATTGTGCGATTTCGCGCGAACCAACCATACCTACGAGGAAGCAAAGAGCGTACGGGAGGAAAAGTGACGTCATCATCGACGAATCTATGGCTGAGCAGCCTAGGAGTATTTTAACTAATTTCACCAGAAAAATCGTCTTAAATTACAAAATTTATCTCTAGCGTAGGTATAAATAAATGAAGATAATATATACTAATTTAGCAATTAACTATGGAAACTTGTAGTGCATGTTGGTCCTTTGAAAGTGTTGTGATCGCGGCTTAAACAAGGGAAAGCCGCTGAGTTAAATTGAAGAAAAAGAACTAACTTCGGAATAAATGTGAAGTATAAGTGAAGTGTCATGACTTCACAGGATATATCTCTTTCTGTACTTGGCGACAACATTTTTCGATATTTTGCAGCTCAAGTAGCTGGCCGGTCTTGAGTGGGAGACTGAATGAAATAAATCGAAAAAATACTATATGTTCAAGAAAACCATATACGAAGGTCTGAGGCCCCACATCTACAACACTTCGATTCGTCGATGTGATGTAAATTTGCTACGTGCGGTCACAGCTATGTTTTATTTCAGTCCTATTGAGTCCTCCCGATACCTGATACCTACGGTGAACTGACTCGTTTCATGCGAAAAATTCACTCATCGCAAGTTGTGTGCCGGAGTGGCGCTATAATGCGGTATGTTCTTATTTGTAGCTTTCTATCGCCTATCAAACAAAATGATACAATAATCACCATCGTGTGCTTATTTGCTTATCCAATATCCAATTTATATAACAATAATACACAGTTGTTGATCGCGACAATCTTGCTCGCTCTGTTGGTTGGTCCGTCTCTCCGTAACGCTGTTAAGGAATTAGATAAGAGAAAATTTATCAGGTAGTCACGACATGCTGCTGGGTGCTGGCTCATTACAATGCTTCGCTATTCATTTGCGAGCTTTTTAACGTATCAATTCTGAGTTTTGAAGAGGAGTGAAGCATTCTTTCCAGTAGTAGCATAGATACAAGCTTCTTCCAATTAGGGGCTGCTTCTTCTAACTTCTAGCTACGCTTTTGGACCAGCACCTGTACATCGACTGCCTCATTCAGCATACAAACTGGGAGTCTCTACAGATGATATGCCGCGAGCTCTGCTTGCCCTTCTGCCTTTGCAGTTTGCTGGAAGAAATCTTTCCTCACCAATAAGACATCAACTACCGGCGGCAGGCCAACACACTCCACAAAATATCTCCTCTTCTTAATGGCAAGATGTTCCTGAAAGGCATTATTATTGTAGAACGAATATAAGCCGCGTCACTTAAAATTTGAAAGCATTTTTTTCCGTTTCACTTAAAATTTGAAAGCATTTTTTTCCGTTTCACTTTAAATTTGAAAGCATTTTTTTCCGTTACAAACTGGATAAAAATACTTAGAACAATGGAAGAATGAAGGAAGCGCAGGCTACCACGGGAAAAGAAGAGAAGGCATTTGACACAGCGAAGGACCAGCGATGCGGCCAGCATTCGAGCCATGGCTGCTGAGCGCAAGAGGCGAGCTGTGTCTCAAGAAACTCCCAAGAACAAAAAGCAAGGATGGGCAGGCCGTGAGTGTGAGAAGAAGCGTCGCAAGAGACGACAAATTCCGCCGCAAGGAAACATTGAAAAGAGAAGAGAGATGGATAGCGCAAGAGAAGCAGACGCACGCACTGCGATGTCACAAGAAGAAATAGAAGAAAGAAGAACATTAGAAAGGGAAAGATTAGCCGCAGCCCGCGATGCGCTGTCGCAGGAAGAAATAGAAAAAAAAGAGAAGATTAAAGAGAGAAAGAGCAGCAGAGAGACATGCGGATATGTCTCAAGAAGACATAGATGTAAGACGAGGAATAGAGAGATATGCTGAGAGGACAGCTAACATGACTCAAGAAGACTTAAACGCAAGGAGAAGAAATGAAAGATAACGATTTGCAGAAAGGATCGCCAACGTGTCGCAAGAAGACTTGGACGAAAGCAGAAGGGTAGATAGAGATAGAGTAGCAGAAATCCGCATGGCTCTTTCGCAGGAAGATTTGGAGCAGCAAAAAAGGAGGATTGAAAGAGAAGGAATGGCTGACAGTAGGAAAACTAAGACAATGAAGCTGTAGCGCTTGCACAATAGAAAATCGTGTGAATGTATAAGTAAGTGCAGATAATAAAGTGAGTAATTTAGCATACGCTGAAGCAGAAATACAAACTCACAACTGCGGCCAAATGAATTTCCTCTGCCAGCTCTGCAGATCTCAAAATTTTAAAGATGAGAGACCGAGTGATGGGAGACTTAGCGGCTGCTGTCGAAAAGGAAAATTGACTCTGCCACCTCGAAAAGATCCTCAGTATGCCAATTTCATAATGAACATTCGGTCGTACAACTCTGCCGGGTGGCATTATCGTCTCTCACGGCGATTTTGCGTTCACGTAAGCTTTCCTGCGCGCGCCACCACTAAAATAAACACTACCTAGGCAAACCTAACCTAGCCAAAAGTTACCCACACTTACATAACCTAACCTTCTAACCTAACCTTACCTAACCCAACCTAACCTAACCTAACCCAACCTAACCTAACCCAACCTAACCCAACCTAACCCAACCTAACCCAACCTAACCTAACCCAACCTAACCTAACCCAACCTAACCTAACCCAACCTAACCCAATATAACCCAATATAACCTCTCTAACCTTACCTAACGTTATCTAACGTTACCTAACATTACCAAACCTAACCTAACCCAACTTAATCAGCGATACAGCGGGCAGCGCGGGGCACCAACGTGAACGCTGCTCACGCGCACACGATCTGCGCACGCAAAATCGTCGCGAGAGACGATTGTGCGGCCCGGACAGCAGTACGTTTCTCTCAACAGAGGGCCAGGCAAAATTTGAAAATCTTTGTCAAACGACATGACAATCAAGGGAGCTTATTAAACACCGACCGTGTGTTTACAAAACATGTTGTAATAAAGGAACTACTTTAGGTGAAGAGATTGTTTCTGTAAATAGATTACATTAGATAGGCGGCAGTAAACGAACCAATAGGCCCATTCCCAAAGAGACACCGGAACTTACGCCCCGGCCCTCTATGAGCTTTTGCCATTATGTTAGTAGGATGTAGAAGACTGGAGAAAAGAGAAAAAAAGGGGGAAGAATCCCTGCCAAAGAGACGATCATGAATGCATGCAAGCACGATCAAGAGCCGATGATATGCGGAGCTTGGAGATGTCAAACTGTGCAGTTGGAGCGGGAGAGAGAAGAAGACAAATTAAGGTGGCCTCGGAAGCTTTGGCCGTTAAGAGTTTGCGACTCCTGAAGGAGGAGTTCTTAGTGGTGGAGGATATAATATATTTATCTTAATTTAGCTGGCTCCATATTTTGTGAAAAGAAACGCCTTCTGTACTCTCATGATGAAATTGTCATTATATATCTGTAGATATTGTAGAGTTGCTATCCGTATGCCCATCTCTCCAAGAAAGGAATGAACTTCAAGCCAGGAAACATTTAATTTAGCTTGGCTTCATATATGTAAAAAGAATCTGTCTTTTATACTCTGATGATGAAATTACCATTNTTGTATATCTGTAGATATTGTAGAGTTGCTATCCGTATGCCCATCTCTCCAAGAAAGGAATGAACTTCAAGCCAGGAAACATTTAATTTAGCTTGGCTTCATATATGTAAAAAGAATCTGTCTTTTACACTCTGATGATGAAATTACCATTATATATTTCTATATACATAATTTTTCATTGAGGAAACTAAGGTACTTCAAGCGGCAGAACATGCAACAGAAGCAAATGAAAGGATGGTAGCCTGAACCGTAATGGTAGATAGCCTGCACAATGTACAGTAATTGAATGCATTTCATACATTTGCGGCTTCATCAAGATGTAATCTTTAATTGAAATGGCTTACCCGATAGACAACTGCGCCCCTCGACCCTAAGGCCAGTGCCCCGGATTGATTACGAGTGAAAGAATCGCTGACGCTATACATTCCCGAGGGGCAAGACTATTCCCTTACCTGGTGTAAACTCAAACTCTCACTCGGAATTATTGTTATGTTCCTGGTTTTACCTCCGCAAGACGTGATCCAAGCACTCACTCAGTTTATCTTGTCGCATCAGTACAGGAATATTTTATCTCAGCATTACTGCCGGTGTGTGTCAGTTGGCCGAGTGCGCTACTACTGGCGGGAAAAAGCGCGAAGAATAGAAAAAGACCCTCTAGAGGACGCTTTCGGGGCCTTCCACACGAGAGAGAGTAGATGTGTCCCGCGTACTAGGCCGGCTATCTCGATCGATAACCCACCTCACGGAGCAGAAGGGGGAAAATAAAGAACCTACAAAACTTACCTCGTCAGCAGGAACAGCGGCCAGCTGCAACTTCCCCTGCGGAGAAGGCCTTTAGGACCCTTGGGCTCTCGCCTGNCCCACGTACTAGGTCGGCTATCTCGATCGATAACCCACCTCACGGAGCAGAAGGGGGAAAATAAAGAACCTACAAAACTTACCTCGTCAGCAGGAACAGCGGCCAGCTGCAACTTCCCCTGCGGAGAAGGCCTTTAGGACCCTTGAGCTCTCGCCTGGAAATACTCGAGTGTGCAACACAGTCCACACATTGCATTTACAGCGGTGGGAACCTTGGCACTGAGCTGCTGAAGGTGTAAGCTAAATATAACAATCAGCGTATCACTCACTCTTCTGGTGAGCGTAACAGTCTCCTGTAGGAGATCTGCAAGCTCACTTCAAAATTTTTAGGACTTAAGATCAAACTATGAAAATGTAGACTACAATTTCGGAAATTCATGTTCATGCGTATTTCATAGTCAAAAAGAGTTTTATCAATTGTTAAATAGTATAGTAAAGAGAAAAATCTTTTCAACAAACACGAGAAAAATCAGTAAACTTGCAGATTTTAAAGTTTCATCATTCCATTTTAGAATATATATTATTATTTTCTTCTTTAATCAATAAGTACACAACTATTGCTAAACTGTCCCATGTAATGGGTAACAAATGTATATTTCTGTATAAAGCTCAAGGCAGTGAGAGAATGGCTTCCTATCCATGCAGTTATATTTCAGTTTTACCACCGTAGCCGAAACTCAGGCGATGCAACAGTGAATTTAATTTTATAATTATGTCATCTGTAGGAATATTTTATCTCGGCATTCCTGCCGGAAGAACTCAATTTGGTTCAGCGCGCTAACTACTACTGGCGGTAAAAAGGCGCAAAGAATAGTAAAAGACACTCGAGTGGACGGCTTCTTTTGTGGCCTTCCACACGAAAGAGACTAGAGGTGTCCCGCGTACTATGTGTCAGCTCGATCGACAGCCCACCCCACGGGACAGAAAGGGAAAAATAGAGAACCNTTCACAAGAACTAACCTTGTCAGCGGCAACTGCGGCAAGCTGCAACATCTCCTGCGAAAGGCAGGTTGCGTGATGCCCAGATATATTGTGGCAGGGATAGGGCCCACCAGAATATACCCCTGAGGGCACCTATCCACAAAATACATTTAAAGAGAGGAAATATATAGGGACATAGAGAATGTCAGGAAACACGTGGAATCCATACACGGGTCAAAGCGCATGGGAACAGCAAGTCGGGAGAGAAGAGGATTAACAAAGAAAAAACATCAGTAGGAGTAAGGTGGAAAAAAGTAATGTAATGGCCCTAAAGAAAGTCGTCTCGAAGGCCAGGCTATACTAAACCAGTGGCCATACAATAAAACAAAAGTTCATTGAAACAAGCCCGAATTCATAACTTCAAGAATTCGAATATTCGTATATTTTCTTGACGAAAAAACTCGCCATCTACTGAAAGACCTTTCAGTATACATACAGGCCGTTCGTTCGATTTGCAAAAGACGAAGTTAAAGTGAGCCCAACTGGGAAACCCACACGCACTGGTTTGTGCAGCGGACATAGGCCAACTGGCCACAGAGTAAGGTCACAGTCGACCACAAATCGACAAGAGTTATGGCGTCATCGACGGAAGGTTCTTATACTGTATAACTACTGTTCCGTCCCCCTCCCACACCCTTTCTATTTCTGGCAAAGGTCAGTGGCCCCAGACAAAACCTTGTCCATGCAGAGCCTGGGCTGCTATTCGATTTCACAAACAAGACCACATATTTCTCCGTGTATGAAGGT
>LQNS02277812.1:559393-572473 GCA_001587735.2 Parhyale hawaiensis
ATTTTTAGGGGTAACTCCACAAGCTCCCGTTTTTGAGGTGCTGGGTCAGACGTTCTACACCCACATCCGTGCTTATTAGTTTCATAGAAATTCATTATCTTGTCACTGACATGAGAATATCTTCCAAGTCGCAACCCTCTCTAAAATGCATCTCTCAATATCTCCCAGAAACACACAGACCGCAGACGACTCATATTAGACAACTGGCAGTAGTCTACACGCTCCGGCCCTCTATAGTCTGCTGTCGTCATTATGAGAATGTGACGAGTAAACCTACAGCATATTATTGCAAGGAGGGGCGGGGCTTAGCTTAATTAAGCTAAAGGCCAATAAATTCCAATTTAATATTCCAATTTAAAATATTCAACTCTATAAGTGCTCCTTTCTCCGGGCTCCCGATGAGGAAGAAGGGTCAACCCAGCAAGCAACCAACAAACTGGGTGCTATTTATTACATGGTAACTATATATAAACGTCAGAAAATTGAAGTGCTATACCACTGTTTAAGCTATATGAGAAGGTTGCACACATGAACAACCTCTCATCCCATGAAGCGATTTCACCTATATCAAATGTAAATTAATAAAAGGTTGTTAGGTGTTATACTTTTTTTTACCTCTTTATGTGGCATACTAGAGAGCCCGTGCTGTCAAGAATGACCGCGAAGAATTTGAGACGACCCGTCTTCATTCACTACCTATATACCCTTGTCACTAATATGCTTCTGAAGGATACGCTACAACAGCCGTTTTAAATTTTGATAAGAGATAAGTGCTCTCAATTCATGTAGGAAGCACAATCGTCTCCCACTACGGATTACATGCGGAAAAAATCTTACATTGGAAAGCAGCAAGCCTCAGTAAATTTAAATGAATTACCCGCCGCGTATCCATGATACCCAACAAGTCTGCTGAACATCGAAGATTTTGTTTGAAGTGAAATCAGCCGAGGTCGCCAAGATAGAGAATCAGCTCCGTCAAAATGAACGCGGCAAGCGGAAAAAATAATGTCAACTACCGGAGAAAAAAATCATTGCCTCGTCCACTCTTCGTTGATTGCCTTCTGAATTTGTACGTGCAAACTGAGAAGGAGTGTTAACAATCAGTTGGTATCCACAATACGGTGAGCCCTGGGCATTTCCAGTGAATTCTTTTGACTGAACTATATTTTACTTAGTGCAGCTTAACGCTTGATCAATTCCAAGCTGATATTCACTCCTTATCTTGCAGGGAGGACATTTTGCTATCGCAAAACTCATGGTTGTACAGCTTGCGTTTCACTAATGGAAGATCAGGCCTGCTGGGATGAGACCTATAATACAGCAAAACCTATACTGGGAACCGGAACAATAAAAAGCTCAATCACAAAACTTTTGCCGTCATTCTTGACGGCTGGGTCCTCTAGAATGAATATATAAACCAACACACGACGGTGTTTATTATATTGCGAGTTGATGTGACTGTGGCAATTTTTCTCAAATACTGTAGCAAATACCAACAGTAAAGTAATATAGCAGGAATCAATACCAGCAAACCATGTAAATAAGAAGAAAAAGACACCGCACTATGGCACTGCCTCCCGCACACCATCCGCACGAGAGTAAATTTCGTGCATAAAGCGAGTCGCTTCGCTCGACTGTCCGTTTGCATTAGCACGAATTAGCATACAACGAACGCGCAGGAAGAAAATGATCAGCATTTAACTTCATATCAAGGTCACTGATGTTACTTATAGGCAGAAGAGAGCCAAGCACGCTTCCTTGCGGAACGCCTGATTTGATATCATAATTCCTTATGGACGGCGAGGGGCGCTCGACGGCATAGACCGTACGTGTCGCAAGTTCCCTGTTGCCCCTACAAAATTAGTGTGCCTTGTAGGCTCCTCCTGTTTACATATGGACAACGTAATGGTACTCTGGCGACCGCGTCTAAAATGTAAGTCTTAGCCGGCCATAAATTTGGGAACTGTAATACATTCTGGAATGTGACTTGTTAGGATGGAAGCAGTGTTGAGCATTCCAGAAAGCTGTGGTCATGCCTGATACGCCGAAGAAACACCAGTTCCACACCGATGCCCCTCAAGTTGCGCATAGAAGCTTGACGGGTGAATCCACAGCCCCTCCAGTTTCACACCACAGCCCGGCAGCGCTATCGTCTCTCACGACGATTTGTGTGCGTGTTTGTGTACGCAGATCGTGTGCGCGTGAGCGGCGTTCAAGTTGGTAACTTTAGGTAAGGTTAGAAGGGTCAGATTGGGTTAGCTTAGGTTAGGTTGGGTTAGGTAAGGTTTGGTTAAAAGGTTAGGTAAGGAGGTTAGGTTAGGTTAGGCTAGGTTAGGTTTGTCTAGGTAGTGTTTATTTTAGTGGTGGCGCGCGCAGGAAAGCTTACGTGAACGCAAAATTGTCGTGAGAGACGATAGTGCTGCCCGGCAGGTGAACCCACAACCCTCGCCGTCCCACATTGCTATTCAGCAGGAGAGTTCCGGTTCTCATCAGCTAGTTTGCCCTTGGCAGTGGATTTTGCGAATTCCCGGTCTGGGAACCCTGACTTGTGCTTCGGGGCGTTCTGCTACGGGGAGCAACCGGTCATTCACAGGGACTACAAGCACGCGCAGTGGGGAAATTCTGCCCTCTCTAGTCTCCACTTCTCCATTCAACAGCTGTCAAAAAATAACTTAGCCGTGGGAGAGGGAGGTGTGCCAGCCTCCGCTCCTTTGACGTGCCGTTCGTGCCTTCTACTTCTGACCGGTGCTTCTTCACTTGTTCAAATAAGGCGCATCGATCACCATCAAGGGTACTAGCGCCCGACCGGTGCTTGGGGAGACTATGAAGAGATCTCTCCTTCATAGTGCACCACTGTTATCAAGTCTCCTCCATGAGGATAGATTAGACCAGGCCAGACCCCGGGCTGCACTATCGTCGTTCACGGCCACTATGCGTTCAAGAAAGCTTTACTGCGCGCGCCACCACTAAAATAAACACTACCTAAGCTAACCTAACCTAGCCTACCCTTATCTAACCAAACCTTACCTCCTTACCTAACTCTCTAACCTAGCCCACCCAATCTAACTTTTCTAACCTTACCGAACCTTACCTAAGGTGACCTAACCTAACCCGTACGCACATGTACCACACCACGCAACGCCACACAAAAGGTGTTAAAAAATTCAAGCGTTATATCGGCGGTAGCAGCGCGTAGGGAACCAAGTCTTGACAACAAATCTTTCATGGGAATCCACCGCGGATATTTTTCAGTGGCTGGATCACTTAGGCTTAGCGCGACGACGGCACAAATTACTGAGTTTTTCATCTTGTGGTATTTGGCATCAGGAGCGGCGTAAAAAATGACATTTTTCCTCTACACTGCAGGTTGTGCCGTATATTAACCACCGAGCTGATCGTGTATCTTGTTTATTTCTCCACGGGCGGCAGGTGGATAAATTCTTACTGAAACTTACACATGTGTTTTTGGGATTTTGTTCCTTTAGTATGTCAACTGAGTGAACTTAAGGCAATTTACAGGTATAAGGTTTCCGTCGCAAATGCTTAGTTTTTGATATATTAGACTTGGAAGTTCCCATTGTTTTTCTATCAGAGAAAATACCGGGCCATCCCATTCAAGCGAAATTAGGGCTAGGTAAGGTTAGGTTAGGTTGGGCTGGGCTGAATTAGGTTAGGTTGGGTTAGGCTAGGTTAGGTTGGATTAGGGTAGGTTAGGTTGGGTTAGGGTAGGTTGGGTTGGGTTAGGTTAGGTTAAGTAAGGTTCCTTTTAGGTCGCTAGCAAGCCTGTAATGACATCGGTTATTTTCTCCCATAGGAAAACAAAGGGAACTTCAAAGTCGAAAACTAAGAATTTGCGACGAAAACGTGATTCATGTGAATTGTCTTAAAGTGACCTAATTTACACACACTGAACACAATAAAAGTCATGAAAATCGTGTGTAAGTTAAAGTAAAATAATAGAGGAAAGTGTTAGAGTTGTGCCTAGCGACGCTAGAACTTGCGTCGCAAGTTTTATAGCAGCGCCGCTAGGTTTTTAGCCAATGTCAAGCGCTAGTCACTATAGTTTTTGCATCATACAGGGTGTTGTTAGATTCTTGGTACAAACTTCGGCTACTAGTAGAAAATATTAATGTAAAAACTTTTTCAATAAAAAATTCGAAAAGCGCTTCTTTCTTGAGATATTGGGCCTAGAAAATTTATGGGAATTCAAGATCATACGTGGCGTGTATTGAACCGGAATACTTATCATCCGTATCACTTCCAGAGAGTCCAGGGCTACTTCCCACAGATTATGTTCCACGTCGCACAGAGAGCCTTCACGTTTGGCAGTCGACATACATGGAACATCGAGTTCTGGACCCTCCTTAGATTACACGCAAGCGCCCTCCACTTACACTACCTCCACGGTAAGTGCCTAATTGTCGTAAGGGGAGGTTGTACGCGCGTTATGTTTGGCGTGAAGAGGTTGGGCTCACACTCCCACCCATTACCTTGATGGCAGATAAACTCCGCCTTTCTTAGCCTGCTCGGCGAAGGTAATATTACAAATCTGTTGATTGCTTGCATGTCTCTGTCTCAGTTACCTTACCTTGAGAGTCTTCGGAAGAAGTCCAGGTGACATTGCTCACGTCACCCCACGTGTGTGGAGTCACTCTGCTGGGTGTCTTCTGTGGTGCCTGCCGCAATTTGCGACCAAAGAGAGAGCCAGCAGCGAATTATCTCCACAGTGCACGTACCCGCTGACCGCTGGTCTATCTGGTATTCTTCTTAAATGTGAATCCAGCAAATTTTTGAAAGCTACAGTTTTGATATCAGTGGCGTTTCGAATATGCCGAGGCATTTTGTTAAACAATCTTGCTCCCCGTACAGCGAAGCTATTAGAATATTTTGTGGCCACAGCTTTTCCACCATCTTTGCTTGGGATACGGATATCACGGATATCAGTGCGAAGAATTAGGAAAAAATTCATCTGCTGAAAGCACTTCTGTGTGCACTTCACTGGGTAACGAGGGACGGGTGCTGAGGTAACGATGTGGGCGCAGTTGTCATACGAGCCTTTCGTTTCTGACACCAAAGCTAAGACAATCCGTGATCAACTGCAGCCGTACACTCCACAGGGACTCACAAGGCATTTAGTAGCAGCGCGAGCCTGTCCATGTAAGTGTTGTAGTCGTGGTGACGCTCAGAGTGATTTTACCTCGACCAGATAATGGCACATGTTCCAACGGGCTGCAAGTGTCCGGAAAGAGTATGACCTACGAAAGTGACCGACAACAATACACTCCCTTACGGGCTGTGATTGTCCGAGCAGGTGTCAAGCCTAACGCTAGTACGGATAATGGTGCATGCTTCAACGAGTGTCCGAGCAGACGTTATTAAGCCTAACGCTAGCACGGGTTAATGGTGAACGCTTCAACGGGCTGCGAGTGTCTGAGCGAAAACTAGCAAATCTTACCTCAGTGGCGTTGTTCGCCAGTACTTCGATATCTCCGACCTCCACCCCCAAGTGCTCGATGAAGGAGGTCTCTTCCCACCCCACAGAGAAGGGCATGTAGAGGTACCGCTGCGACTGTAGGAACTTGACCCCCACGGCGAACCCCGCCATGTCCAAGGGGAACTTCCGGTCCTCGGTCCACGAATCGTAGAACCCCGCGATCCGACCCATCTTCACGATGGGGGAGCTCAACCCAAAGTCTGAAGCCATCCCCACGGGGAATACCGACACCCGCTTGGTCCGCCGCAACTGGGGGAAAGGAAGTTGGATTACTTCTCAGTGCTGACAGGAACCACATAGGATCCGTATGTGAATCTCGAGGGTATATTGCATAGGTGGGAATCCATATCCCGATGGAAGGAGGGGGAATAATTATAAATAATAACCAGAAATTGGAACAGCCCGCGTGTATCTGTGGGAATTATTAAATTAGATGTTTAAGCTTCCCTAGATACCACTATGGTGGTTCAAGAGAGGAAAAGGAAGGGACATGCACTATGTCAACAGAAATGTGGAACCCATGCACGAAGATGATCTCAATGCGTATAGTAACAGCAAGTCGGGAAAGAAAAGGAAGAACTATTCAAAACTTTATCAGTAGGAGTATGAAAACAAAAGAAAACGAAGTGGGCACGAACGAAAGACGCGCCGAGGGACTGACTATGGCAAAAGTAATCTACTGGTTCGCCCTGGGGTGGCTACTCCCCTAAGACCAATTTCACACCATCTGCGGGATCATTTTAGCAAAGAAAGGCAAAGATGAAGTCAACTTCACCGGACATCCAAAATGGGAAGTCCACAAGCACAGATTCATGCTGTATAATGCATGGCAAAAGGTTCCAGAGGAATGCACGGTTGCAGTCGACCAGCATGGTCAGAGCTAGTTAGTTATATTTCAGTTTTACCACCGTAGCAGCAACAGAGGCGATTCAACAGTTAATTTAATTATGTATTATTACTTCGTCTGTAAGAATATTTTATCTCAGCATTCCTGCCGGAAGAACTCAATTTGGCTCAGTGCACTACTACTGGCGGGAAAAAGGCGCAATGAATTGTAAAAGACACTCTACTGGACGGCTCCTTTTGTAGCCTTCCAATCAGCAAGTGTCCTCACCTCAGCAATAGGCGTAACTGTCCTCACCTCAGCAATAGGCGTAACTGTCCTCACCTCAGCAATAGGAGTAAGTGTCCTCACCTCAGCAATAGGAGTAAGTGTCCTCAACTAAGCAATAGGCGTAACTGTCCTCACCTCAGCAATAGGCGTAACTGTCCTCACCTCAGCAATAGGCGTAACTGTCCTCACCTCAGCAATAGGCGTAACTGTCCTAACCTCAGCAATAGGAGTAAGTGTCCTCAACTAAGCAATAGGCGTAACTGTCCTCACCTCAGGAAATAGCCTCAGGTCGTAGGTGTTATCATCGTCCCCCAGGTACACAACCCCGCCCTGCCTCGCGTTGTCCTTCACCCAATTAAGCCCCATGAGGCGGTTGGCGACCCCCCTCGGGCGGTGCAACAGGGGCTCATTCACGAACTGCTGGGGCATCCGCGCTGGGGGGGGGGGCAGATTAGGTCAGCGCTTTAGTGGATAATAACATTGACCATCAATAGGATAACTTTAGCTTAAAATATGAATTCCTCGCGATGATGCGCCCGTGATGTGGGGACTGCATCCAGATGAGCAAAATAAACGTATTTTGTTTGTGTTTTGGCTTGTTTTATCCGCTAGGTACAAATAAATATATTCTATAAACTACCATCAAGATATGGTACAAACTATCAAGGTACATCGCATCTCTGCAATTATTTTTTATACTGAATTTGAGTAATGCCATCATTACAAACCACAGTGCATTTATGCAGCCCATTGTTTGGCCCCTGTTTGGCAACAGTGTGCACTGCCATCGGTTGTACATGTTAGATAGTTTGTAGCGACCGATACGGATCGCCTTAAGTAAGGTGATATCAGATTTTTCTACCCAGAGCTGGAGAATAAGAGCGCATTTCATAGTGCTAAGTTTGAGGCAGTCAGTTTATTTTCATCAAATATCATACTAGTGCTAGTTGTCTTCGGTATGATGATCAGCCGCCGAAACACATGCACTCACTGCGTTGGTAGACGTGGCACACATGCACTCATCGCGCGGGTAGACGTGGCACACAGGCACTCATCGCGCGGGTAGACGTGGCACACATGCACTCATCGCGGGGGTAGACGTGGCACACATGCACTCATCGCGGGGGTAGACGTGGCACACATACACTCATCGCGGGGGTAGACGTGGCACACATACACTCATCACGGGGGATCTGCACCGTGTGTCCGTGAGTAGCTCGCCCATCTCGTGGCATACAGGCACTCATCGCGGGGGTAGACGTGGCACACATACACTCATCACGGGGTAGACGTGGCACACAGGCACTCATCGCGCTGATAGACGGGGCACACATGCACTCATCGCGGGGGTAGATGTGGTACACAGGCACTCAACGCGAGGATAGACGTGGCATACAGGCACTCATCACGTTGATAGACGTGGCACACACGCACTCACTGCGCAGGTAGATGTGGCATACTGGCAGGATCTCTAAGTAGTCGACTACGCGTCTCGTCGGCTTGTCACTGTCTTCCACAACGATCCACACCAGGCTGGACACATGCAGCAGCGTCTGGCCTAGTCTGACGAGCTCCGCCAGCTGACCGGGGCGGGGGTATGTGGGGGTGATGAAGTATATGGGGGGCAGGTCCGCTTCCCACCGCTGGCCGGTACACACACCATCCTCGTTGGGGGTGAACGTATCTTCCGCGGAGTTCTGGAACGAAACAATTTGAGAACTCATCAGCTAAGGAGAGATAAATAGAGCATAACTGCCACTGAAAGACAAAGCGGTTAGAAGAGGAAACTAGAACAACAAATGAGAGATCGGAAGCTGTGAAGGATGCTACTCCCAGTGCTTGTCTAGACTCATGAAACATCGCCTCTACGCATCGCTGCTCGTTCGCAACTACTTCATGACTGTGTCATTACTGACAGATACCAGCAAACACCAGACTCACGCTGCGGACACACACAGACTCACACAAGAGGTACCACGTTGTTCACTCTACATACGGCTTGCGATTAAGCAACAGCAGACTATAATTAGTCGGGAAAACGTGCGCCCGACAAGCATTTTCTGTTCGTGCGCACCTTAGAGGTAAGGAAACTGTGACCGTTCAGCCCATCTTCGTACGGGCCCCAGATGTACTTGTTCGTGTTGCACATAAGTCCGCTCTATTGGGGAAAGAGGAGTGTACGGTTGCCGTCGACTTCAGCTTGTCCAAGCTATGGTGTCCCTGACTGGCGGTTCATACGACAATTGAGCTCCTCCCAAAGCATTTTCAAATCCCCGTGTAGATAATGACTGAAAGAACTGTTGACGCTGCATTACTGAACGCCAAAACTTCCCCCTGGTTCCAAATAGAATGTACACCGTCCAGCTTCGTCAGTGCGAGCAAGGCAACGCCTCTAACGCTAACCACCGAGCCACTGAAATATTACCATATGGAGTCCGGGTGTGAAGACTCACCTGCAGGAGGACCACCAGCACTACGGCCGTCCCAGCGACTCCGGCCAGTCCCCCCCACAGGCGCAGGCGCCGGAGCGGCATGTCTGCGCAACAGAGGAAGAGCGTCATGACCGGTGACATTGAAACGGTACGTGGAAAACGGACGCGTGAACGGAAACTAGAACAGGCAGTATATGCGGTCTGTCTTAAAGTATACTTTAGATTATAAAAGTTTAAGTTACGGTAGAAAACCCTGATGAATAAACTATTTTAGGTTAGGTTCAGTTCTGCTAGAATAGGTGTCCAGCTTAACTCAGGGCGTGCTCGATTGGGCCCAAAAAAATTAACCTTCCAGGCGACTTGTTTTACCCGACATTTCAAACAGAATCTTGGCTTTTGCCGCTTGGAACCGTGTCGTAAGGGTTAGAAGCGACGCGACTACGTTGAGTCTGATAGAAAATTCCATTTTACGCAGCAAGATTAAGTTTCTGTGGTCTAAAACGTCACCAATTAAGGGTCAACGCCAAAAATTTCATTCAGCAGGTCGAAGCCAGCGCACCTGCCTGAAGTTCCGAACACGTCAGGCCTCGAGGGCTTGATTTCGGCGTACAATCGAACATGCTCTCATCGGCATGTTTGGTTGGACATAAAATCAGTCGTAAAGGCTTGACATCAGGCAGGTCTGCTGACTTCAACTAACTTAGAAGAGTTTCAGGTGCTAAATGTCAACCGATTACCCCTGAGACTTCCCGAAAGTAGATTTTACTTACTCCATAAAATGGAGTTTCCATCCTGGTCAACGTAGTCGCGTTGCTCCCAAAACTTGGGACGCGATTCAAAGAGACGAAAGCAGAGCTTTTGTCTGAAGTAGCGGCAAGTCAGGCCTCCAAGCCTTAAACTTTGAGCACAATTGAACATAACAAGCAAGACACACAAACAAATAAGAAGCAATAGATAAGAAAATGTACAGTCTGCATGAAAAAAGTTTGCGGTTCAAAATGGCACCGAGATACTGATCTTCTACATAGAAAGCACGTTTGCGTCTTTATTAATATTATGATCGTAAAACTTTTCTATTATAAGCCTCCGTTCCCAAAACAAGGAGATCTCACACAGGAAGACTAATGAAACATACAGTATATCGATAGAGATGGAACACATGCACGAGGGTGTTCCTACACAGGTTCAACAAGCATGGGAAGAATAGAGGGAACTAATATTAGTAGGAGCCTGAAAGCCAAAGGAAGCAAAGTAGGCAGGGCGAAAGACGTCCGTTTTCGTGTCGTTATATCTTGCGGAGCCGCCGCATTCTGGTAGTGGGTGCCACCCGCCGTTTAAGTTGCTTCTGTAAAAAATGCTTGCTCAACTCTCGTGTCGGGGTTAGGGACTCGGGCCCCCCCTCCGTGCCCCTCTTTAATAATAACAGGAGAAAAATAGAATGTCCCGTTCCCCAGACGACCCGGCGGCAGCTGATTCGCATCGAATGGAAGTGAACAGGGACCAAAAACATCATTAAAAACAGACATTTTGGATTTCAAAAATCCACCATCAGTGTTTCTTAAATTCGATGTAAGACTTATGATGGATTACAAGTGATCCGAAACGTCTGTTTCTAGTAATATCCGTAGCCACTCTGGCACTTCTTTTTATCATAAGGAAGTTAAGGATCGTTAGTCACTGGTGCACTTTCGATAATTCTGACGTTCTTCACGCGTGCCGTAAGTAAACCGTCGCCAGAAGTGTCAAGAAAGACAACAAAAACCTTAAATACAACGGCAAGATCTCCTTGGGCTAAAAAAAGAGAGAAAGACAAGTCGCCAAAAATCTTTCAATGGTCTTCGAGTCTCCGACATTCAGCACTCAGGACCCACCACTGATACCTTAGACTTTCACTGAAATTTACCCAGAAAACCCGCAAATTCGCGTTTAAAAATATATATATAAAGAAATGGAAACAATTTAAATTATCGCGCTACTGTGTCGACTGTCGACCAAATAAACGCACTAATAAAAAAAACCTAAAATTATCATTGACACCACATCGTAAATTCAAGAAATTCACTTTGTATGTGTTTGAATAGCAGCCCCTTGAACACTTTCTATAATTTGGTTGATAGAAAATGCATTCTAGCGGTAACTAATCCAAACTTCCACGTGTCAGTTACTTCAACAGATATTGCACCCGATGGGCATGGAATTTCTTTTATTCCTCGTACATACAACTTGCTGGGCACCGATTCCCGCCTGCACACTACAATATTTATAATTTTTTTATTCAGGAAACCCTCCAAAAGCTCAAACGTAATAATGAAATGCATGCGTTGAGCCTGGCACAGCAACCAATCAGCAGAGCCACAGCTTTGGCTCGACATCGTTCATGCAGTTTCCGATCTCGACTCTGTAGCACAGCAGAAAACTTAAAGACCTTCTTGGCGAAGCATTTGAAGTTTTCTTTCCATTTTCTGAACATTTCTCGAGGCGATTCACCTAAAAATGAACTTATTATGCTACGAAATAAGTGGCAGAAACAGAGTCGACTAATTACGTACGAAACTAAATAGTATCGTTCAATGAGACAAAAAATTTGAGTCATTTTACTCTAAAATACATTTCCCGTAGACGGAATTCGGAAGAAAATGCTGATACAGCGACCATGTGATTAGGATATCACCAATTCAGCCATTATCACGCCTTTTCCAGCGTTGTTTCGATTCAGAAATGGCATTTTACGTGTTTCTATTCAATGCTTTATATGAAATTAACAGGAAACATGTGCTGCCATATTAACAGAGAACTATCGCAGATATGCATGGAACGGAAGAAAATCAATATGAGCCCTAATCTAATCCAACTTGACCTACAGTCTTACATACTTATAATTGTGTCGGTTAATATATAATATTTCAATTATCATATGATTCCACGTCAATAGATGTACCTCGTGATAACAACACTACATCCATTCCGTCGCCAGTAAACTATAAAACTCTTCTTAATTGTACAGTGAAATAGACATTAAATTTACTACGAATTGTTAAAGTTATGATTTAGGAAAAATACATGGAACATTTTCATGGATCCAATGGGTTTTAATCCATTTTCCGCAATTGTTGATCGACTTGCATGAACCAAACCGATATGAAGTTCAACCGTATCTTAGATACGACTGGGACGCTGTGTACTTGTTCATTAAATACAACTGCTACGAAAAAAAAAGCAGCTGATAGCTATTTTAACAGCACGTCCTGTTGGTGCGACAGAACAGACTGTACCGCTCTGCCGAAGTGGAGTTGGCGGCGCTTGTCTCTTCTGTTATTTGAAATTAAATGCAAGATCAGCAAGTAGGCGGGAGCACTACAGCCTTCCTACTGCCCTTTTTATTCTTTTGTTCATATTTCCGAGCGCAGACACACTGAAAAGCATAAGAACGGTCGCCGATTTCGTAAACAAACCAGAGACTCCATGTGTTCAATCAAGAAATAACTTACTGAGGAAAGTATTGTTTTAAACCAGCATCTTTTCCGTATAGTGACGGTAAATAAGATAAGTGCAGTATTAGGCGTGCTGTAGCGACACGGCAAGGTAGGCACTGCGCGCCGGAAACAGAGTAGGTCATAGGCCCGCTGCAGACGATAGCCTCTTGTCCTACGTTTTCACTTCACGACTTTAGAATACTTCGTTGTGTCCATGTTGACGTAGCTATTGCGTCAACCAAATTGCAATAAAATGTTAGCCGTCGCGTCCACTGACTGAGCAATTTTCGCTTGTTTAGTTCCTTGTGTCTTTTCAAACTTTGAACTTTTTTGTTGTTTACAAAGACGCGGCATAAAGAGACTGTCGTGTGCAGCGGGGTTTAAGTAGACATTATACTCTCGGTGTTTCATAAGAGTGCTGCATATCGTAATAGGTTGTGGGTGTATTCAATTAGGTATTAGGTATTATAAGAAGATTTAAGCCTCCCTAAATAAGTACTAAGCTCTTCTAAGAGAGGAAAAGGAAGGGACATATAGTATGTCGACAGAAAAACGGGGAACCCATGC
>LQNS02277812.1:603323-620763 GCA_001587735.2 Parhyale hawaiensis
ACGATTTGTACAGTGTATCTTCGGTGTAACGGGACAACAAATAACCAGCCTGACTAGCTGCACACCTCAAGGAGTAGTTTTTGCAGTGAAGTTGAAACCGGCGGAACAAGTTGAACAGGGAGAATTTACCGTTGTTTTCGGCAGTCAGTGAAGAGGGCGCCGCACTGGCACACACACAACCTTACACTGTTAACGCTTGCCTGGCACTGATCGGTGTTGCCAACTTCATAGTCTTCACTTGCCAAGTTTGGTAGCTGCGTTCCCTAAATACAGCTATACTATAAAATATCGCTAAAGGGATGAAAAATATCTAACTTGTACAATTACTAAAACACTGTTAACTTTTTGTTTTTTCCTATTACCGTA
The DNA here is from genome assembly GCA_001587735.2 of Parhyale hawaiensis. Lineage (NCBI taxonomy): Eukaryota > Metazoa > Arthropoda > Malacostraca > Amphipoda > Hyalidae > Parhyale > Parhyale hawaiensis. The sequence goes on from LQNS02277812.1 coordinate 603,690, forward strand.
CGTGTAGTATAGCATGACATTAGATCTGAAGTAGTTGAAGTGTTATTTGTTGTGCATTTTAGGACTATGTGCTACAGTGTTATATGTTATTGTGACCCAGTGTGCCTACCAGTTTTGAAGCCTCGATATCTAGCGACTTCATCTTCTCTAAATTGGTAATCCTGGTTAACTAAATAACGTACGAGTTGATTTGGTTTCCAGGGAAAATTAAAAAAAAAACCCTTAGTTCCGATGCAGACGAAAAGTGAAAACTGCCGGGAGTGGCATTTCGCCAACAAATGCTCAAGCGGACCCTGTGAAAATGTTGCCCTAAGAGCGAATTCAACAGGACGGATCTCTATACTGGCAGCAGTAGTAGTGGGACGGTCATCTTCGTAGCTTTCGAGCAATTCGGAGCCACTTTTAGTCCAGTTTTCCATTCGTAACTACGGAATGCAAAGCCTGCGTTTTTCTCAAAACTTTACTATAAATAGTAGTGGTTGCAACTACAATGGCAAACGTATAAAATGAATATGACTCCAGTTCATAACGATGGTAGCCAGGAGAAAATGCTGTCATAAAAGTTTCGTTCAGAAGCTACAAGATCATACACAACATTCAGTCGCTGAGTACTATGCACAACGAATGATAATAATAGTGATAATTAATTATAATTTCTAGGAGCTCTGGGAGCAATGTCCAAGAATCTCAAGACAGTTCTGCAAGAGCTGAAGTGCAGCCATATCTATACAGGAACCCTCCAAAAGAGCGTTATGCTTGGAACAGCGCACATCATTCGCAAAGTGCTCTGAGCCTTAGGTCGCAGGATGTGACCCGGCGCCAGAGTGTAGAGCTCAACATCGCTCAACCGATCCAATTTGGGTCGTGAAATCCCCTCGAAACAATAATAATAAAAACGCCCTGCAAACAAGGAATGAAACTTATTTTTAAATTTAGGTACGTTCAACGGGGAGCCGCATTTGAGCCTTCGAGGCCTGACGTGTCCCAATCTTCAGGCAGGTGCGCTGGCTTCGTCCCACTGAATTGAGCTTCCTGCGCTTATTCTCAATCGGTTACCATTGAGACCACCAGAAACTCAATCTTACCCCGTTAGGTTATGTTATGGGGAGAAGCGTCCCCAGGGGGACTCCCTAAGTTACTTTGCTCTCAGCTAGGCCTGCGGAAAATCTATTGCAAGTAGGCCTTCGGTGTCACCCGTGTTACACTGCTACAGGTTGGGTAACACAGGGTGACGCCGACGACGGCAACCCTAAAAAAATGGAGGTTTATGGGCTGGGTAACACTGCCTTTGTTTAAACACATTGCATTTGTTTGTCGACTGTAGCTGAAAATGAAGAAAAGATTTCAAATGTTGGCTGAATAGTCGCATTTGAAATAGTTTTGCGCGAAGTAGACCTCCACCAGAAATGCTTTGGTAATCAGTGAAACTTGGAAAGGATTAAAGAAAGTAGAGACGAAATTTAGGAGATTTGAAAGTAACTGTTTGAGAAAGATCCTGAAAATAAGATGGTATGAACACATTAGTGAGGAAGCGTTGAGACGGAGAACTGGTCAGAGGAGTGTCGTGGAGAAGATCAGGTGTCACCGATGGAGATATTATGGCCATGTATTGAGAATGGAAGAAAATAGACTGCCGCAGTAGACACTGATGTGGAACAGAGAGGGAACGAGGAGAGTTGGAAGACCCAGGGATACCTGGAGACAAACGATGGAGAGAGATAAGAGGGAAAACGACTTGAGTGAGGAAGACATCATGCGGTTTGCGCTGGATAGGGGCCGTTGGAGGCAATTTGTGGCTGCCCTGTGGACCACTTGAAGTCCGAAGAGGATAAGGTAAGTAAGTAATCAGTATGAGTTTTACTCCAATTCCGCAACCCCTTTTTTTGGGGAAGGGGGCGCTGAGGTCGCACAGCGCTTTCAGGGTAACGCTATGATGGCAACACCGGCGTCTGATTGCAACACGCTTTTCTTTCATGCCACTTTCCTCCTCCCGTTATCATGATCGTAGTGACGATGCTTTCATTTGCTGTCCTTATCCATCCCGACTTGCTGTTCCCATGCACGTTGATCCTGAGGCTGTGTAGGAACACCCTCGTACATAACTCCACGTGTACGTCGACATATAGTACTAATATTCCTATTAATATTCCTCTGTGACATTGGATTTTTTTGTGGAAACGGAATCTTAGACTATTCACTATTTTGGATTAGATAGGCGGCAGTAGACGAACCAATAAGCCCATTCCCAAAGAGACACCGGAACTTACGCCCTGGCTCTCTATCAGCTATTGCCATAATATTAGGCAGATTAAACAATTTCCAGTGAACAACTTGATATAACAAAACGCTTAATTTACGGTCTGCATGTAAATGGCAGCAGCTTCCTCTCTGACACTTCAAGAAGACAATATAACTATATACTTTTTCACCAGCCATAACCCACATGACTAGAGCAGTTAATTCATTTTCGTTAAAAAAAATTGCATTTGCGTGCCCATATACAGCATAAATAAAAAATCGTTTGCATGACACTGTAACCAACTTTGTTTACAATCAACATTAAAACTTCGATTTGTTTTCACTTTACGCTGGGGAATAAGAGATTTCTTGCTCGAATTCCTCCACCTATGTATTTCTTTCATTTCCGCTGTTGAATTCCAAATCTACAGACCTTCTGTGCGTATCACGTCCCAGTGTCACGTGATCACGTTCTGTTCCTTGTACTTCGTCAGCGGGAGTCGCTGGGAACATTCCCACGCGAGTCCTATAGTGCTATTCCTATGGAAATGTTAAGTACAGAGAAATAAACTGACGTGCTGGGTACATTCCAGTTACATGTCTTAAATCAGCGACTTGGGAGTTCCTGAATTTGACGCAACGGGATAATATAAAAAATTTCTACCTGCGAACGAATTCAATTTGCTCGGCGTTCCCACGCTAACCAATGTGTAGTGGTGAAATCATCGTTTGTAATTCCGTAGAGTTTACCTGAGAGATAACAAAACTCCCCATAATCCGCATACAGAACTGTGGAAACTATCAATGCAAGAGAAAGGGTTGATAGGAAGGGCCACGTCGAAGACGTGTAGCCACTGAAAAAATACAACGGGATTGCCGAAGCAGCGAGTTATCGTCCTTGCAATTTGCAACTGGATACCGGCCCGCACAACGGCATCTAATCTCATGAGCTATGTACTATTATTGTTTATTCAATTATTCAATATTTTTACTTCAATAATTCCATGAATTTTTTATTTTGATACTATTCTTTCTGAAGGTTTTGACTGTTCACAATAAACTCTCGTCAACAAAAGCTGGTCAATAGCCAATTTTTTTATTGAAGTTTAGGGTAAACTATTTTACAAGTAAATTTAGCAAATTGCTTGAATTGCAATATTAGCATAGGAAAATAAATCAGGATTACAGAAGGCGCCCACTTCCTCCAGATGATCTCGACGAATGCTCTGCCATGCTCTACAACCAGGTATAATAATTTCAAAGATTAAATCTAATTTCCTCTGTGGTCATGTTCTTTCAACCAATTAACGCTGCCAAGGAGGTCCTGTTTTGCAAGCGCCCGTTTGCAAGTTCGTATGTTAGCGACAAACACAAAAACTTATCGACGGATCTCAATAAAATTTAAAGGAAAAGTCAAGAGTGCCAAGAGGCATAATTAAATAATATTTAGTGNATCTGCGGAACATGTCATTATAAGCAACCCGCAAGCGCTGAATAGATTTCTTTTTGAAGTTACCCCAAAGTGAGTTACAGTACAGGGGGTAACAATAGGTTCGGAATAATTGACATTTCACTTCATCAGAGCAGTGGCTGAATTTTATAATTAATGTGTTACCAGCTCCACGGAGCTTCCGCGTTTCTTTCTCTATATCCTGGTTATCACGAAAATCATCAGTGATTTTATGACCCAGGTAAGAGAAGGTGCTTACGTACTTACGCTCTTCATCATTGAGTAGGGACTTCCCTAAAGTACTTTCGTAACTCGTTTGAAATCACTCCAAAAACTGTTCATCAAGATCTTTACCAATGTTGATTATATTGCAAAATTCATAACAGAAAATACGTAATGACAAAATAATTTTCAATTTCATAGAAATCCATGATAGTGAAAGAAAATTAACAATTTATTGGATAGACTTCTTGCGTGAATTATTCAATGTAGTCCGAGATTACTAATTATGTTATCATAATAGATGAATTTCGCAAAATAGAAGGTTTCTAATTAATTTGTAAGACTATCGGTAACTTTGATAAATTTAAAAACCCTCTCAACCTGTTTATATATGAACCAAATACGAAGCACTGTCCTATATTTCATGACTAAACAACAGATACGACAAGTTTGGAAGTAATTACAAAGTCATGTATACAAACATTTCATATTAAAACATTAAACACCACTTCCTACGATAAAAAAAATGGAATCATCAACGTTCCCCATAACCTCGGGTCCTGAGCAGTGTGCCAAGTCTCAAGATTGAGCCGCTGATGTGCCAAGTTTCAACAGATATCTCACCACATTGCATTTCACGAGACTCAATGTCACATTTTAGGTTGAGAAAAGTAAAAGAAAAACATCATATGAACCTTATTATCAGACCTGCTTTCATTTCTTTGTGAATGCCAAACGAATATTGCGATATTTTTACCAAGTTTTTTCACAACATGTTTCTCTTCTCTAAGTTCACTTCAACCCATTAGAGTTAGTTATAGTCAGAAAGTGAAACCTCCGTTTCCGAGCAGAACGATATCACAGAGGAAAGAGCAAGAGACATATAGTATGTCGACTTACACGGGAAACCCCCATGCACGAAGATGTTCCCACACAGGATCAACGCGCATGGGATCCGCAAGTGGGGTAAGAAGAGGAAAAACAGAATAAAGCATGAGCAAGTAGGAGTATGAAATCGGGAAGGAAGCAAAGTAGGCACGAAAGACAGACGTCCCGAAGGCCTAGCTATTGGCTGAGGTAACGTCCACGGCCCCCTGAGGTTAATTGCCAGACTCAAGAACATAGGATGGGCGAACCCAGAAAGCACAGAATGAAACGGGAGAACGCAATAGGACTAAAATAAAACTTAGCCGTGACCGCACGTAGCAAATTTACAAAACATCGACGAGTCGAAGTATATGAGTGTGGGACCTCAGGCCTTCGTATGTTGTTTTCTTAAACATATCACCGTATTTTTTCTATGGTACATACATACTCAAAACAAAATGGCTTCTGTAGTTATTTTACCTTGCTTTGTATTCAGCGTTTGAGTCACCTTGCGTTACATTCAGTTACCCAGAGTTCTTGTGCAATAATCAAGCTTCATTTATTACATTTTTTCACCATTTTGCCGTCAATTCTAAGAAACCAACCCTAATTCCTCTTGACCGTGCCTGACGGGTGACCTAAATCTACCCTAATTTTCTCACCCGATTTAACTTTACCTCATAGCTAAAACGCTCATTTTCGGATTTCTCCATAAGTTCATTGCCAATCAAGATTCATGACCACCCCCGCAAGGCCGCAACATCAGTACTTTAGAGTGTACCCGGATAGAAAAATAATAAAAGACGACCATACGTACCACATAGGTTCAAGTGAATGCAAATATCCTAAAATGCAAATTAATTCTCCGTGGGAAGTACTAGATAGTCATCTTTTATAAGTAATTACTTTTTTTCCTTGCCTTATTAGCGTTTCTACCAATAGGCTTGACATACCTTCCAACGGGAGAAATGAATGTTTTTCAGTTTCAAATGTATAAGTTGCGTTTTTTATCATTCTCGAATGAATGCTGTCCTTTGTTTGTGGAACTTTTTACATTGTGACTGTCGATAAACATTATTATTATTATTATTATTATTATTATTATTATTATTATTATTATTATTATTATTATTATTATTATTAAATAGTAGCAAATGTGAAAACAAATTGAGATTCTTACTATTATTCCACAAAAATCCTATTCAAAATAGCACAAAATTTCTAAATAAAGTACCAATACTAGCAACCCTGCAGGCTGAAGCCCACTAGGCGAGGTGGCGAACTTCCGCTGTTTTCCGCTGAAACATTTTGGCGCGAAATTCGTGGCCAGCATCAGCGTTGCGGCGTGTGGTTATTTTAATAAGGCCCCGTTTGCACTTCCACCACACCACACCACTCCACGCCATGCTACACCACGCCACACCTCACCACACCACACCACTCCACGCCATGCTACACCACGCCACACCACGCCATACCTCACCACACCACACCATGCCACACCACATCACGCCACATTACACCACACCCCACCACGCCACACCACGCCACACCACACCACGCTACACCACGCCACACGAGCGTTTGTATCCGTGCCTCGCGTTGTGCTATTCCTACCAAGTGCGACGGCAGCCGTTCGCACGTGTCCCACACCACGCGACGCAACACCGCTCAACACGGTGCAACGAGACAGAGATCTGGCTCAGTGATATATTATCATATACGTTAAAAAAACTGATTTATGATTGTCGCTATTGCATATGTAACATTGACAACGTATTTTGAGTACTAAATGGAGGCATTTGACAACTTCTGACTGGACCTGACTAGTTTTATTTCGAGTCTCTCTCCCAAAAATCTTGAGGGCAGGGAGAGAAGAATACAAACAATGCCTCTCATTTTTGTACACCTTATAAAACATGCAGAGCTCTGCTACTCTTCTCCTGTGGGACAGGTTCACTAGATCATTATCGGCGCACAGCCTGCTGGCTGAACTAACAACTCGATCCAACAGACGCAAGTGAGTGTCAGCAGCTGAAGCCCAGACCGGTGAGCAATACTCCAACACAGGCCGCAAAAACGCATAAAAACATCTGCGGGCAACCTGAATAACACCAAGCACGGAATTCACCTTACGCAGGAGCCCAATCTTAGTGGAAGCACGTGACACCAACCTCCTAATATGCGGCTCAAAAGTAAACTTCTCATTAAAGACAACACCAAGAATTTCCAAGGAGCTAGATGATGTAAATTTCAGGCAGCAGAAAAAAAGGATTACTTTTAATGGAGATAAAAAAATAGTCTCCTCGTTGGCTCAGAGCATAAGCCCCCAATGAAAAGGGTTGGATGGGTTCCGATCTCTAGCCTCCATATGTTCTTGCTTCGTATTTACTAAGTGACTTACAGGAAGTCTACAAAATTTAGTTCATTATAGTTAGTTGGCACAGATTGACGATTCGAGAATGACCACATCACAAATTACGTAATAAAACAACGAATTATGACTTTTTAATATTTAAAAATTTTGAAAATGTATATTGATTTCATAACTTTCTACGGTGTTTTTTCAACGTATTTTGAATTTTGTAATAATCTCATTGTGGTGATTAGGTCTGGTGGAATAAACATTGTGGTTGTATAGATATATATGTAATTTTTTTGGGTAACTTGAATATAGTTTGTGAACCACTAACAGCATACAGATTCGGTCTTCAGATTAGAAGCACTGAGCCAAATTTCAAGATCATTTGATACCGTTACTCTAAACTTCACTGATACCATGTCATTGAAGACAAAAGATTGTTATTTAATGACAATAAATGGCCCTTTTTACAATAAAAACTTATCTGGAATCAATAACGTTCTTTATAGTCCCAGATGACAAAACATATGCCAAGTCTCAAAGATAATACTGCAGATGTGCCAAGTTTCAGTAGATATTCAATTCATCGAATTCAAACACTCAAAAACATTTCAATCTCACCACACCACGCCACACCACACCACGCCACACCACACAACGCCACGCCACACCACACCACGCCACACCACACCACGCCACACCACACCACGCCACACCACACCACGCCACACGAGCGTTTGTGTCCATGCCTCGCGCTGTGCTATTATTACCGCGTGCGACGGGAGCCGTTCGCACGTGTCCCACACCACACGATGCAACACCGCTCAACACGTTTGCTTGTAGACAAGATACGACACACGCTGCAACAAGGCTCAACACGGTGCAACGAGACAGAGATCTGGCTCAGTGTTGTATTATCTCATACGTTAAAAAACTGATTTAATATCGTTGCTATTGCATATGTAATATTGACAACGTAGTTTGAGTGCTGAATGGAGGCATCTGACAACTTCTGAATGGACCTGGCTAGTTTTATTTCGAAACATAAATATGCAGAACTACATTTTCATTCAACTGCACCGCACACGTAATTAGCAATGATGTTCGCAAGTAATATGACAAACTCAAGTTTACTTAAATGACATTACATTCTTGTGTGAGCGTTTGGACAAAGAAAATACAGATATAAAGCTGGATTTAAGGAGAAAGCACTAACGTGTAGTGCGGTGTGGTACATGTGCGAACGGGGCCTAAGGCAGCGGTACTGCTTTTTGACGGATTTTTTCAGCAACATTTCGGGCTTCCCGCAGTTCCACAAAGTTTCATTTCGATTTCATCAACAGTCCGTGAAGGGCTGCACCCCCTCCCCCCTCCCTCAACACCCAACAGACGTATGCTTTAGATGGTACGTGTAACACGATATGAGGACCCTTTAAGCCTTTATTGTTCTCAAAAAATAGTTGTGCTTTCAAAACTTGAACTTATCTACCACTAAAACTGAGAACGTATCCTACTAGAAGCGCATCTATCGCTTATGGGATATACTGAACATGAGGTCCATGTATAGTACGTGCTATATTGTCCTGATATTATACCAGCATAATTCTATGTGAAATTTTTGTTGAAGTCTGAACAAATGACATACTCGGCACGGGAGACTATTTCCTCGCCACACCTAAACTGCAATGCTATTCGAACTCATACTATTGCTATTTCTGACTGGGTGAAACGATTTGTGACATAAGTACCTATAGTTTGTCTCTTTGGCATAAATAACAAACTGGTGACAGCAACTGACAGCTTGCTAATGCGATCGAAATTCTACTAATACTAATGAGCTATCCCATAGAGTTTACACATGTATATCACACAGTAATATTGCACAAATCTGATTACCCTAATCGGAAATGCTAGTCAATTGTGCGCCTCGCTATTCATGAGGTCCCAGGCTCGTATCCCGCGGACCACCTACTGTACTGTACATATATTCATTAAAATCCCCTATTCGTGGAAACTACTTAAAATATAATATTTGTGCTTCGATTTGAACTCCGCGTTACTCAAGAGTTGTATAATATTATCTGGCAAAGATTTATAAGCGCGAACACTCTGAAAAACAACCAATCTTCTTTGCAGCTCCAGTCTGACAGGTGGGAGATTGAACCTTAAGTTAATTACGAGTGTGATGGGAATGAGATGGCACAAGATGACTGTAATACTTTACGAAAAGGTCCTGATCATAAAATATCGGATTTCTGATAGCCTTGACCTGGAAGTACTCATACACATCATCATATTTGAGCAACGACAATTTTTTGAACATTGTATCAACAAACATAAGCAGTATATTGTCTTCATCTCTCTTCACGTTGAAAATGACCCTGAGAGCATTATTGATGGCAACTTTAACAGAAAGCAATGAAATTCCAGAAGCATTACCCCACACAACTATGTTTTGTATCAGATGTGAATAGACTATTGCATAATATAGTAATATTTATGACTTCCTGGCTATGTATCTAGAGATTGCATAAAATACTCCCCTTGTTCTATTGATTTTGCCCCAGAGTTGTTCAATATTTTTAGAAAAGGTTAGTTTACTATCGATGGCTAAGCCTAGATATTTTAATGATGAGACCAAGGAGATTCTAATAGAGAGGAGCGCACCTTTTCTAATTATCCTACGGGAGCGTTGCGAGTAAACTTTTCCCTTAAACTGGCTGAGTGGCTTATCCAATCGGAGAACGGCATTGCCTCACGCAGCCTATATAGGAAGGAGTCCTGAGCCCAAATTTTTACAGCCATTAACCATAGACGAAATTCCGAGCGGATGGAATTATGTAAAGGAAACTTGCATCCTGTGTACCATCTGATGATGAAAGTAACGGCGAGCACTGGGATATAAATCTTCAGACTTGATTGTCTTTGCAAAAATATTGAAGAACTGCCTGTCTGTATCTTCCTTAAGTATATGTGCTGACCACTGCAAGTTCAGCCACTTTAAGGACTCCAAACGCCAGCTTCGATCACGTGACAAAGCCATGTGTTTTCTCGCCCAGAGAGTGTTAATGCTTGCTCCTCCTATTAGAAGCTCCTTGGATGAGACCCACTCTAACAGCCTGTTACTGAAGTAAATTTCAGGCAGCAGAAAAAAGGCTTACCTTTAATTGAGATGAAAAAATAGTCTCCTCGTTGGCTCAGAGCATAAGACCCCAATAAAAAGGGTTGGACGGGTTCCGAGCTCTAACATCCTTACATTATTGCTTCGTACTTACTTTACTTATTGACTTACAGGAAGTCTACAAAATTAAGTTCATTATAGTTAACTAGCGCAATACGTCTACTTCGAAGAATGGCCGTATCACAAACTACATAATAAAACAATGAACTGTTTCCTTTATTATTTTTATGTCTCAAATTGTACATTGACACTATAATTTTCTATAGTATTTTTTTACCTTACGTTAAATTCCGTACTACTGTTATTGTTATGATTATATCTAGAGTAACAAGCATCTTGCTTGAATAGATATGTATATAAAATTTATATGGGTAACTTTAATAGATTGTAAACCACTTGCAGCATGCAGATTCAGTCTACAGGTTGGCAGCATTGAGCCAAATTTCAAGATCATTTGTAGCCGTTACTCTAAACTTCACTGATACTTTGTCATTGAAGACACAAGATTTTTATTTTATGACAATAAATCGAACTTTTTGCAATAAAAACTTATCTGGAATCAATAACGTTCTTTATAGTCCAGATGAGGAACATTTGCCAAATCTCAAGATACTACTGCAGATGTGCCAATCTTCAGTAGATATTCAATTCATCAAATTCAAACAGTCAAAAACATTACAATTCGCCATATTAAATCTCACATTTTATGAAGAAAAATTAAAGAAAAACATTATACATTGTTAAAACTCTAAAATATTGGTTCCAAACTCAGAAGTGCTTTGTGAAATGGGGAACAGCAATGTCATTAGAATGGATGAATAACGTTAGAGCTAGAGATTATCTATTAAACTACACTCCTGCGATTATAGTGAACGCAGTGTACATTGCATGTCTATCAAATCAGTTTGAACTTCAACTTGCTATCATTATTTTGGTGTTGTAGTTATTTTTTATTCTACGATTTTATACCTTTTTCTGCCTTTATTTTTGACGTTGTGGTGCACTAGTATACAGAAGTATGAAAAACGACGAGTAGACCAAAAACAGCCTGTGTCAGTGTAATACCGAAGACGTCGTAGCTATGTTGCAGTATCTCATTACTTCGTCGTCCATCCCATTTATTACATCCGCCAAGGAAGCTATGTTTTCGTCGTGTTTGTCTGTCACCAAGATAACTCTAAAAGTTATGAACTGATTTGGACAAAAATTTACAGGGATTGTTAGGTATGTTAGGAGGAACAGATGATTGACTTTTGGTGAAGATATGTCTATCCGTTTGTTTGTTTGTTTGTCAGCCTCATTTTTCTCAATGCCATAAATCTACAAGTTATGGATGGATTTTTATGAAATTAACAAGAATTGTTAGGTATATAGCAAAGACTAAATGACCAAATTTTAGTAATGATGCGCTTGTTTGTTTGTTCGTTTGTCACTGTTTTTAATTTTATGCTTGTTAGCACCATAACTCAAAAAATAATGAGTTGATCGTCATGAACGTTATGAGGGTTGTTAGTAATGTTGAAAGACATAAATGATTAAATTTTGGTGTAGATCGGTTTGTTCGTTTGTATGTTTGACCCATGTTTGTCATAACATTTGTTGGCAGTATAACTCAAAAAGTTATGAACGGATCTTCAAGAAAATCACACAAGCTGTTATTACTATCAAAGGGCACAAATAATCGGATTTTGGAGTTTATACAAAGAAAATTATGGTTTCAGAGCCAATTTGAATTTTTTGCTACGTTCCCTCGCTTGGCGGAGGTATGCGCTCTCAGTGTGCTCTAGTTCTTTTATTTATGCTGTGCCCAGCATATTTATTGCACCAGATTAAATTTCACATTTCATGAAGCAAAACTAAAGAAAACCATTCAATGAATCCTAGTCTTGGATTTGCTTATAATTCTTAGTGTATTGTTAGAACGTTGCTGTTGACAATATATCTGTATACATGCATGGGAATGAATAACTGGCACGAAATCACTAAATAAATGGACATGTTTTCAAACAAATGAATCAGCATCGACAATTGAATAATAAAGAATTATTATATATGAAATTAGCAAACACCTCAGCGTTCAATTTGGAGGTGAGCAACGTCGCCAACCTACCTAAGATATGATACGTCGGGACGCAGATAACACGGGAGTAAACACATGCTTAGAACAACAGTATGTTGGAAATTCAAGATATCGTAAGCTTGGGCGCGACATACGCCACAATTTTGACTCTCTGACGACAAAATGATTCTGGATGCGCACCCGCTCGTAAACAGCAAATTGGATTGACCAGTGTGACGAGAAAATTACGCGTTGGACCTCAACATAATGACATGTACACAAATCACATTCATTACGTCTGGGTCGAACAGATCCGTAACTTCGTAGGAAGCCCACACGTTAAGACATGATTAGTTAATAAGTTATGCGATACATCGCGAAACTACGGGATGCCATTGTTTTAATTATGACTTATTCTAGTTTACTTACACATTGATTGCATGACTGCAGTCGAAAGCCGGAGACAGTCATCCTTTGGTAAGTTGTTATAATTTTCTTTAGTATATTTAATCCTTAAAGGCATTCAACAGACTTATGTTCAGGATGGTATGAAACAATACAAGAAAAACAGGAATGTCTTTAAGGTCAATTAGAGTAAGAATATCATTCTGATTGTCTGAGGGCAGCACAGACCGATAAGGGTTGATGGGCACCAGTCAGCTTCCCAATTCAATATATTGGCTTATGCTCTATATGATTTTTGTGACCTATTAGAAGTCACTGCAAAAACTGATCTCCTAAAGATCTTGGCACCCAACAGTAAGTGTAGAATGACCGTATCACCAAACAGATCATAAGACAACAAACTAGGTTTTTAAACAATTTAAAGTGTTAAACAATATTTAAAATACGATATAATATTTTCTAATGCTTGAAAAAAATATGTATACAACATTTATTTACATTTGTGTCATAATACATTTATTTTCTTGGATAAAAATCGTAAGTATACGTATAACTTTTTATCAGTAAGTATTATAAACCTAAAAACACTTCCACCACGCGGATTTCTCTTCCAGATGCGAAGCACCGTGCCAAATTTCCAGATCATTTACAGCCGATAGTCAAAACTTCAACGATACTATATCGTCAAAAAACAAGCATTTCATTTTAGGACATTAAATTATACTTTTTACATGAAAAAACTTAACTAGTATCAGTAACGTTCCTTAAATTTTCCGATGCCGAACAGTGTGCCAAATCTCAAGTTAATATTGCAGGTTGCCAAGTTATTCATATCGCTAATAATTCAATAAATTTTAATTCACCAGTCAGAATGTTCCATATTATAATTGAAAAGTTAGAGAAGAACATTGAATAAACCTTGTTCTCGCATTATTCTATATTTGTTAGCGCATATTACACGAATATTATATATTCTTTTCTACCCATCGATTTTGCAACGTATACATAGCCTATACCTATTTTTCTATTCATTTCAACCTGCATAGCTAAAACGCATTTAAATTTATATTTTAGAATTTAAGTCTTTATGCTCATATCTTTTATTCAAATAAGCTATTGTACTTGAAACAAAGTTTTTCTTGCGATACTTTGGCTTGTTTGTAAGGTTGCTGTGAATTATTTTGGGTGTAAGTCCGTATGTTACAAGGCTGACATCAGCGGCGGTTTCCGTGAGTGACGTGAACAGAATAATGTTATTATATTAGGCTCCCCAAGAACTTAAACGCGCCTTGTCTGGCGGTCTAATCCTATCCTCAGCTAATATACTTGGTAATTTTCTACTAGAGGTCACAAATCGTTATTGGATAAAAATATTTATATAATTAGGTAGCCAACGCATTCTAAGACATTTTTCAAGGATGACGTTTCCGTCCCAAATGCCCAGTTTCTGAGTTATTTATCTTTGAATTTCCCATTGTTTTTCTATGGGAAAAAAATCACCGACGACCCTATAGGAATGTAAACTGCTCCAAACTAACCCAACCTTACCTAACCTAACTTTACCTAACCTTACCTTACCTAACCTTACCTTACCTAGCCTTACCTAACCTAACCTTAACTAACCTTAACTAACCTTGCCTAACCCAACCAAAACTTACGTAACCCAACCTTACCTGACCTACCTTTCTTTCCCCGTAGGAAAACAATGGAAACTTCCAAGTCAAATATCTCGGAAACGAAGAATTTCCGACGAGACGTTATTCATGAAAAATTTCTTGAAATGCTTCATTCTGCACGAATATGTAAACATTTTTTAGTTGTGACCTTTAGTAGAACAATACCAATATGGTTTAAGACCTGTGCAACTTTGCAAAACTTCTTGTAGTGCATATTCTCGAAGATACCTGAATCGTAAATCAAGAACTAAGGAACGAATGTAAGTGGTTCTCAAAAGAACGATCAGAATAACGTTCATTATTTTTTAAACGAATTCTTATAATATATAAGTTTTTTGTACAATGAAATGTCGAGCCATCCCTTTTGATTGCTTAAATACAGTTTAATAGTCACAGCCCGAGGAGTAACCGTCACAATAATAATAAACTTTATTTAATACACATGGAGACATTACAATACTGAAATGCTACATGGCACACAAGAGGATGTATCTTATTTCTAGGTTGCATAGGTTACAAACAAACGATATGTCATAGTGGACTTACATTCTAGATATTACGCCCAATTGCTTGGCCTCCGTTAGGCAACAGTATGCGCTGCCATCGTATATACTTATTAGATCGTTTGTAGCCAGAACCATTACGCAGGACTTTTATTAATGAGTTGTTGGAGTTTTCAATCCAGTATTTCAGGCTCAAGGCACATTTCCTGGTCCTGACTTTGAGACAATAAGAGTGTACTTAAGTTCTGGTCTCTCTTCACTTTAAGTACAAAACTCTTCAATTGAAAATTATTTCAATTGATGCAACGGAACTTATGTGCTCTCGCTTGTAATTGTCATCGCAAGTGGGGGTGAAACTCAAAATAAAATTTTTCCCGTTACTATGCTTCCCTTTACCCTGAATTATCTTAAGTTATTTTGCTTTATCTACCTGGAATTAATGCTTGAAGCAGCAACTTAAGTTTGAATACCTGGATATATAGGAGAATATAGATATTGCGTTTTGGACTTGCTTTGAGTTAAGAAAATCGGGTACCTCGGGTTAGGCCTATCAGGCAAAAATTGTTTGGATACGAAAAGTTATAGGTGTTACACAAGGATTCAAACCGTTATATAAGGTTAGGTGGGCAAGGACAGGTTTTCCTACAATTGACGATGTTAAAAAAATGGAAAATATAAATTTTATTGGAAAACACATGAACGGTGAGTTATTTTATGAGCCAGGGACTCCATGTTTGTTTTAAAAATGCAATGTAGCCTTAAATGTATTGTATCACAAACTTGCACTTCACGTTTAGAAATTCGACTTGTCTAATGGCTAGAATCACTCTTTGATCATGCATGATCAGCCCACGATGTACATCAAGGTGCGATCAATTTTCTTGATCACGATCAGAATCACTCAAAGACTGGTCACAAAAACGGACGCATCAAGCGGAATCATCCTCACGGTGGCCACAAGATGTTACCAAATATCCAGAAGCAGATATCCAATGAAGATTGATATCCATTTACGAAGCTCCACAACCATAGGCGCACCTCCTTACATCAGTTACACTGAAGACATACTTAATTCGCTGCCGAACGCCTCAGTTCAGCCGGTGTTTTCTTTCTTGCTCCGTTTTGGTGAGGAGTTATTTTAGCGGCCGGCATCACCACGTGTATCAGCAGAAGTTCAAATGGTGGGCTAGTCTACACAATGTTATTCCTACTGGGCTGGAAATGCAGCGTGCGATCTCAATGGCGTCGCACCAATCGCATCGCATCAAGGGGCGGGTGGGCTAACCTCTGACAGCTATAAACATTCTGTAGCTGCGTCTTGGGCTTCTCGGTGTTGCGTAAGGCAGCAGTCTAAGGCTGTATATACATCATTTGGGCTGCACTATTTGTCCGTGGGGGTCCAAAATATTAGATTCACTTATAATAAAAAGAAACACCTATTGTTTAGCCCAGTGCACAAGTCCACACTGAACTAGATCGCCTCGTGGTGTAAGACCCTCTTCCGTGGTGAAGGCAAATTCAACGCCGTCATTTTTCAAGGCCAGCTTACTTAAGAGCTTAGCCATTTTTCAAATCTCAGCCAATCCACTTGACTGCCAAAAAATTATTATTAATCTAACTCTACCCCTTCTACCACTATGTGGGTGGACAGACAATATATGTCTACTTAAAGCTTCAGAGAAAACAATATCACAGCTCTCCACTTCGCTCGGCGGATCATAAAGAGAGTGATAATTAAAAGCGAGCTGCAGCTGTTCACTAGCGGCAAACCCTTCTGCCAGTTATACTACACTATCCCTGTCTTCCTACTGTACTATTTCCTTTTGATTGCTCGAGGTACGGTAGGACTGTGAGCCTGTTGGTACACTGGGGTCTGAGCTCTGCGCGCAACTTGTATTATTATTATTGTTACAAGCCCCTTGGCCAGGCCAGCTAAAATGAAACGCTTTGTCTCAATTATACTGTACAAGGATAATCTGTTAAATTCTCT
This sequence comes from Parhyale hawaiensis, assembly GCA_001587735.2. Taxonomy (NCBI): domain Eukaryota; kingdom Metazoa; phylum Arthropoda; class Malacostraca; order Amphipoda; family Hyalidae; genus Parhyale; species Parhyale hawaiensis. The sequence continues at coordinate 620,643 of LQNS02277812.1, forward strand.
TTTCCAATGCAGTCAACTGTTCTTTCTATCTCCTGTCTGAAATTGAGCTGCTCAATGCCATTCGTGTCTGCAGGTGTAGGCTGAGTGTATCTATTTATTCTCATTGTTCATGGCCACCAAT
>LQNS02277812.1:720112-736525 GCA_001587735.2 Parhyale hawaiensis
TCTTATGGTCAAAGGGCCCTAAGAAAGTAACAAACATATAAGAAATGAGTAACCGAACCGATCTACCAAGACAACTTATCGAACGGTGCAAAGAATAGAGAAAGACACTCGAGTGGACAAACCATACAGTGTAAGATGTGACAAGAAGCTGAAGCTATCTCACTGTGTATTCTGGATATGCAGCGGAAATGAAATTCGGTAATGTTTCAGCGCTTACTAATAAAGTTTTCTTCTTTTTTTTTTGCAAGTTATGAATGGAGGGAAGGAGTATGCTGAAGACGAATTGAAGTGTACTGCTCAGAAGAAAGCACGTATCTCTTACGCTGATTTCAGTTGGCCGTCGTAGCGTTTTCCTCTATCTGTATTTTACTAAGGAAAGTTCATTTTATGAAGAAATGTAATCACAAATTTCTTGTGATGAAGAAGAAGCAAGTCAAAGACGAGAAGATTCCGCACCGGCCTATATTAAACGAATTTATATATCTATTTTTGGGTGAAAAATTTTCACGCACAGGTCCACTAGTATGAGAAATAAATGTGCTTACTTTATTTTTTCTGTGATTGCTAGGGAGGGAAAAAATTGATCTAAATGAGTGTTCTAGTTAACAACGTCAGTTGTACACCTAAAGTATAATATATATTGATAAAATACTTTTGTTAGTCATAAAACATTGTTGTTGGACGTAATCCATGGGACATAAATAATTTCTATGTTTTCAAAAATATTTTTTTATTGTTAAAAGTTCAATAACACAATTGTGTCCAATATTGATAGAAAAAAACAATATGGAATTAAATATCGTAAATAAAAACTGCTAATGAAACTTATAAACTTTGATATTATTTTTGAATCCGACACACAAATCCTCGTGTCGTTGTTGTAGGGTTTGCATTGATCCATTGCAGTCAGTGAAAATCACTTTGTTTTTTGCACGACCAGCACCGCACGCGACGGAAGAACCGTTGCCTGCAACTGGCCGTTACTGTTACCGGAGCAGAAGAATGGTACTAGTTAATGTGAGTTGAGACTCGGATAGTACCATCCAAATGCAGCAATATGCATCACCAGGCAGCCCGAAACGCTGCTAAAGGAAATCCTGCTGGACGACACGACCAAATGCAGAAACTGGCAAAGAGTTCCAAAACAAACCAGCACAGGAATCGCCGACACAACTAACGAGTTCGGCACCTGCCTCTCATGTGAAGGAGAGCGCATAATTTCCAGTGCGTGCATTTCTCCCAAAAACTGGGCTCAGGTACAGAAAAAATCAACGCCTTTCATTGTTGAGTACCATATAAAACATACAGAGGCCGGCCACTTCTCTCCACTAGGACGGATTCATCAGATGCCCTGCTGGCTGAGCTAACTAGTCGGGCCAGCAGACGTAGACCACTGTCAGCGGCCGAAGCCCAGACCGGTGAGCAATACTCCAAAACAGGTAAGTAGAAAACGTAGAAGCATCTACGGACTAGCGACGTCTTCGTCGCCAAACTATGAATCCCAATATATGATCGTTCCTCGGGTAGCTCTGCTCAAACCTAAGCTTCCTCGAGCAATCCTATCCTAAACTAACGCACCCAACTAACATAACACCCACAACCACGGGCGTTGTAAGCGCGCCAAGCCGCGGCCCACACGCCCAGCTGTGCTCCAAATATTACTAGAAAATAATAGAAGCCACTTATTTCTCCAACAAGTGGAGGTATTCTTCATCTTAAGATTAGTGCACTTATTGGTTAAATCATGGTATTAGGTTTTAGGTATTAGGTATTATAAGAAGATTTAGGCCTCCCTAAATAAGTAATACGCTCTTCTAAGAGAGGAAAAGGAAGGGACATATAGTATGTCGACAGAAAAACGGGGAACCCATGCACGAAGGTGTTCCCACACAGGATCAACGCGCATGGGAACAGCAAGTCGGGAANGAAGCAAAGTGGGCACGAAAGACAGACGTCCCGAAGGCCTAGCTAATGGCCAAAGTAACCTACTCAAACCCCCTGGGGGCGCTACTCCCCATAACATAGGATGGGCGGACCTAACTAACCTAACCCTATGGCCTATGGCACATCCTATGCCCCCGGAGGGGAGTTAAATCATGTACATAAAGTAAAACATAGAGGGCAGTCAGACGATGCCTTCCAAGTTGCATATGGCAGGACATTGGAACTCCTAGAAAGGAGACAACAAAACCAATCGTTCTAGAGCAGGAGTTCCCAACCGAGGGTGGTCGCGCTTCCTGGGGGTGCAAGATGAGCTTCAAGTCAAGGGTCGCCAAGCCTTAGATTGTTTGAACGTCATTGAGAAAGTATATTAACTTGAATTTGTACCGTAGGCCTAAATTGATACAATTTAAATAATCTAAGTTTTTTGTCATCACATCATTACCGTTAAGCATATAAAGTGGATAGCTTTCTAATAAATGACAGGATAATAAGATATCAGTTTTATGTGAGGTTTGTGCCATCGTAATGACAATCAAGCATACTTTGAAAGCATGAAGTTGCTAAAATAGACGGAGTTTAAATGGATAACTTCGAAATAAAAATTACTTGAGTCAGCAGCTGTGCTGGGAGCCTGTGATAGCTGGGAAGCGACCAGCCTGCTCGGAAACAAATCTCTAGCCATCGGGGCAAAATGCGGCGCTGTTGCCTTCTCATTCAACACAACAATTGCAATTTTGTAATGAATTTGACACTATGTGATTATTTATACGCAACGTTTATAATATTTTTTGTAACAAAATTTCTATTAAATAGGTGTTTAAGTGAATAATTTCCGTTGTACACCAACAATATAGATTATATCGACCAAAATATTGTTAGCCATAAAAAGGTGAGTTTGAGAGTGTTAATTGGAACAAAAGTAGTTTTTTTATTCTTTACAATTACTTTTTAATGCTTCGCAATTGATGACAGGAAAATTTGAAATTATGATAGAAGCGAATGAATATAGGATAAACTGTCGTAATTTAATACACATTAATCAAGCTCATTAATTAAAACAAAATCGAATTAGTGAACATTACGGCTAGCTAGCCCCGCATGCGACGATGAACCGTGGCGCTCTTCTGGCCGTAACTATGTAGAGCCCAGGACTCGAAGATACTTGTTGGAACTCCCGCTCGGGCCACCACGGTCGGCTAGCACAGGCGCCAAACTCGCCATGCGCTGTGTACGTTTGCAAGGATTCTATGTACGCGTATCACTGCGCGTGCGGGCGGCGTTCAAGTTCGTGTGCTTTGCTGCTCGCTGTATCGCAGATTAGGTTAGTTTAGGATTGCAGTGTTTCTCGTGGTTTTGGCGCGGCAAGAAAGCTTACTTGAACGCACGCACAGTGATGAACGTACGCAGCATGGCGAGTTTGGCGCCAGTGCGGTCGGGTAGTACAACCCAAACGAAGCATTATGCAACACCGGGCAGTCTAAAAACAACTGCTAAGGAAATTCAATTTGAAGGTCATTAACAACTGACTTGAAAGGCTCCAATTCGAAACGGACCTCGGCAGAAAGCGCCTATCAGCTTCGAATGTGAAGCAGTTCGTATTGGCCCCAGTATGTGTATTGCTTCCAAAGACACTAAGCGCAGGGACAGAAGAATATAATCAATGATTTTATTGTTGAACACTTCATAAAACATGCAGAGGCCATACTACCTCTCTCCTGTGAAACAGATTCACCATATCACACACCCTGCTGGCCGAGGTGGCAAGTGGGCCTAGCAGATGCAAGTGACTGTCAGTACCCGAAGCCTAGACCGGTGAGCAATAATCCAACATGAACAGACAAAAACATGAAACATCTACGAACTAAATCTTTGTCGCCAAACACAGAATTCACCTTACGCAGATTTCCAATCTTACTCGCAGCCCATGACACGAGACGCCTAATATGCTCTTCAAAAGTAAGCTTCTCATCAAAGACAGCAGCAAGAATCTCCTCGGAACTAGACCCCTGAAGCAAAGTGTCATTTATCTCCAGCGGTGGATGCTGTGGTAAAAGTGTCCGAAATCGACTGACAATCATAGCTTCAGTCTTACCGGCACTTAACTTCATTTTCGAAGTGGAACACCATGCGCTATTGAGCTGCAAGTCCCTATTTAGGGGCTGGGCAACGACACGACGAGTGCTGGGGGTAGGTATCTCTGCCATCATCTTGGAGATGACCAGGTTTACAGCGTGTTTGTTACGTCGACAGAAGTAAAAAATTTCCCTTTGCGAACACCGCACCAGAGTCCACCATCACTACAGTTCATGGCACATGTGGCTTAGTTGCTAACCAAATCTTCAGGCTGAAGTTTCGTACAAGCCGAGCTGAAGTGACAACGGCTCGGCATCGCATCAACGGAGGCCCGGGTTCGATTCCTCGGACGGCACGCTACAGATTTACACTGCGTGGAGCACTCCAGCATCGAGAGGCCAGGCGATGCACGATGAGGGATNATCCTAAATTGACTCTCATCACGGACTGCTTCTCCTGCTCTTCACACTACTGGATCTTCAAAATTCTAGAATTAAGGCAAAAAGAAAACCTCGATAGGTGTATCCATTGTACCCTGTATAGGAGATAATAAATGATATTAGTTAGTTAGTAAGTTTGGCTTAGATCGACTCTAACGACCCATTCGAACGCGTCCACTGGACGTATTCGATTGGGACATAGATTCAAGTCAACCGTCGCTCAATATAAGCTAATCAACCTGACTTAATGTCCCAATCGAATACGTCCTTTGTTTATTTATTGAAATAACCAGCGGCAGAGAAAGCACAGAATTGGGTTATAGATTTGGTTGTCATACGAATCGTCCAAGTCAGTTCTTCAGCAGTAGGGGAATGTGCGGTTGAATAAGCATTTGATCCTCGTTGGCGCGGCATAAGAGCTGTGATGGTAACACGCATGTGGGAAAGCTTAAAGCGATTCTTGTGACGCATATCTTTGGTTCCGACATGTTGGGAACGCGACGGACAAAAAATTGGAATTGTAGCCTGATGCTGTAAGCGCAGCGACCGATGTCATAGCTTATTGCAGGGGTTTCAAGCTAAGGCAAAACTTATTACGTATGAATAAATGCATGACAACCTATCAATTGGTCCATTGCTATCATAATTTTCAGAGCAGAAGTAGTGTTGCCAAATTCGCCAGAAGTGTTACAGCTTTTACTTTCCCTACCACTTGTGATGGCGATCCTTGTAAAGCTATGTCTGAGCTTTCTGCAAATTTGCATAAAATGTATCATAATGCTTTTCCAATGAAACATAGTTGTCTTACGAAACCACGTAGAGCGAAATGGTTGACCAATGAATTACGAGCATTAATAACGAAAAAACATCGTCTTTTCAAACTCTACCGGGATGGTCATATGACAAGGAAGTCATCTACTACTTACAGAAATGTTCTTAATTCGGTCTTGCGTATAGAAGTAAACAGTTTTATTATCACTAATTATTCTGTAATGCTTCAAATGATCCACAAAAAGCATGGAGTACCATTAACGAACTACTTAATCGAGGAAACCGTGCTGGAGTTGAGAGTGTTTCGGTGAGCGGTGTGACTTTAAACGGGCGGGAAATAGCAGATTCATTTAATGAACATTTTACCTCTGTTGCTACTCGGCTGGCAAGCGGCTTTCCTCCTGAAATAAGACCATACGATATACCTAGCTAGGCCACGAGTTGATGATGCTGTAGTTCTTGACCAGGTGATGCCGGGTGAGATTATTCATGTTGTAGAGTCGATGAAAAATAAGCGTTGCATGCCATAAAGACGAAATTCAGCCCAGACATCTACTTTTGGTTTTGCCCAAGATAAACAATTATTTATGTGTAATATTCAATCGTTGCATTTCTCTTAGTGTTTATCCCAATGTTTTGAAAGTTGCTAGGGTGATACCAATTTTTAAATCAGGTGATTCAACAAATGTGAATAATTATAGGCCCATATCAACACTTAATATATTTAACAAAGTATTCGAGAGGGTCATCCATTCTAGGTTATCACAGTTCATTTCTACGCACAGGATTTTGACGCCATCGCTGTACAGTTTTAGAAAGGGCAAGAACACTTTTGATAAAAAATTGTATACAGTATGTTTGTTTTTGGATCTAAAAAAGACATTTGATACGGTAAATTCAGCCATTTTGTGGTCTAAATTAGATCATTATGGTATCAGAAACAACGCCTTGTCTCTCATCAAGCGTTATTTGCACACTCGGAAGCAGTACGTCGAAATCAATGACAAAATATCCACAAGTCAGCCAATTAATCATGGTGTTCCCCAGGGTTCAGTCTTGTGACCCCTTTTGTTTTGTATTTACATCAATGATATATGCGAATTCCTGAAACTAAAACCATCTTATTAGCTGACGATGCAGTTTTTTATGCCAGTGACGAAAAATTTGAGAGTGCAGTCGACAAAATTAACAGACTTATTGAGAATTTATTAAATTGCTTGATCGCAATCGTCTATCCCCAAATGCAGAAAAAACGAAATTAATGCTTTTTACGTCACGACCAACCCCACTGCTGCCTGAAATTACTTTAATGACAGTCTGTTAGAGTGGGTATCATCATTCATATATCTAGGCTTAGCCATCGATAGTAAACTAACGTTTTCCAACCATATTGAGCAACTCTGTGGCACAATCAATAAAGCAAGGAGAGCATTTTATGCAATCTCTAGATACATATCCATGAAGTCCTTTATATTACTATATTATGCAATAGTCTATTCACATCTGATACAAAACATAGTTGTGTGGGGTAATGCTTCTGAAAATTCATTGCGTTCTGTTAAAGTTGCCATCAATAATGTTCTCAGGGTCATTTTGAACGTGAAGAGAAATGTTTTCATCTCTCTTCAGTTGTGTTTTCATCTCTCTTCACGTTCAAAATAACCCTGAGAACAAAATAACCCTGTCCGTCGATACAATGTTCAAAAAATTGTCGTCGCTCAAATATGATGATGTGTACGAGTATTTCCTGGTCAAGTTTATCAGAAATGCGATATTTTATGACCAGGACCTTTTCGTAAAGTATTACAGTCAACTTGTGCCATCTCATTCCCATCAAACTCGTAACCAAAGATTCAATCTCCCACCTGTCAGACTGGAGCTGCAAAGAAGAATGGGATGTTTTTCAGAGTGTTCGCAATTATAACTCTTTGCCAGATAATTTTATACAACCCGTGAGTAACGCGGAGTTCAAATCAAAGTAAAATATTATATTTTCAGTCGTTACAACGAACAATCGACTTTAATTAATCTTTTATTTTGCATTTTTATTGTGGCCGTTCTTTGTTGTTGCTCAGATGCTATAGTTCATTTAATGCGAGTGCAATTGACTAGCATTTCAGATTGTGGTCTCATCAAATTTGTACAATATTACAGTGTGATATACTTGTGTAAACTTTGTAGGATGGCTCATTAGTATTAGTTGAATTTTGATCGCCTTAGCAAACTGTCATTTATAACTGCTGAGGTAACATGTTTGTTATTTATGCCAAACAGAAAAACTATAGGTACTTATATCACAAATCGTTTCACACAGTCAGAAGAAGCAATAGTATGAGTTCGAATAGCATTGCAGTAAAGGTGTGACAGGGAGTCTCCCGTGCCGGGTATGTCATTTGTTCAGACTCCAATGAATATATCATACAGAATTATGCTGGTATAATATCAGGACAATATAGCATGTACTATATATGAACCTCATGTACAATATATCCCATAAGCGATAGGTGCGCTTTTAGTGGGATACGTTCTCAGTTTTAGTGGTAGATACGTTTAAGTTTTAAAGCACAACTGTATTTTTGAGAACAATAAAGGTTTAAAGGTTTAATATAGCAACGGCAATTTAAGAAGAAACTGTTAGACAGCCTGTCTCCCTCCCCCGCCCGATATGGCAAAGTTTGTGCGGTTATTTTCGCAGTCATGGTGTCTTCGTATTCCCAACCTATTCGAGCATTTGATCGTTCGTCGTGTAGCCCAGCTCAAACCTAACATTCTTCGAGCAACCCTATTCTAAAATAACGTACCCAACTAACTCCAACAAAGTAACACCCACCGCCACAACCACGGGTGGTGTAAGCGCGCCTGCCGCTGCCCACACGCTGAACTGAACTCGGAATATTACCATCATTTCCTTCAAATTTATCGAGCTATTTTATTGAACAATGAGTTTTACATGAGATTCCAATCTTTGTTATAACTACGAAGCATAGCATGACTTCAAAAATGAAATGAATTGATACCTGTGGATATACCATAAATTTAAAATTACTTTTGTTAACGCTCTATTTTAATTTACAATTTTGTATACTTTAGCGAAAGTAAATTCACAAAACGTTGGTTTTGTTTAAGCTTCGAAATAATTTATTTATATTCAAATGAAAAATGCAAAAAATGTTGCTGAATGCTGGAAATAATTCAAAAAAATTTACAACAAATTACTTTATTGAGTGTAATATCTCTGTTAAAAACGGGTTAGGGCCTGTTTACTATAAGCAGGTGTCCCCTACTACTTGTCCCAAGTATATTAATATATTTGTATGCACAGGCTAGTGCATATGCCCGTAACTAAGCAATAGCTACCAGGAAGAGATATATAAGCAGCGACATGGTACACGGCCTGCGACGAATCGTGAGCATCGGGGTCCGCGGCTCTCCAGTGAAGCGATGCAGTGTGACCACAGACGGGCAATTTGACGGATATTCGTCTTATCCCCCCCCTTTAAAGTTAGGAATAATACATTTTGAACAATTGACAATGGATGATTCAGAATAGATGGGCATTTCTCTGGGAAAGTAGGTTTTGTTTGATCAAATTTTTGCACTTCAGCTTCTTAATCAACGTGTCGGCGCGCCCTACTGCAGAAAAAAGGACGTCAGGAGAAGGACTAGATACACAGTTTACATAACAATAGAAGCAGTTATATCACATCCAAGGGAACACGCGGAGCCTAAATTTAGTTAAACAGCGACCGCTTTATAAAGGAACGAGCTGCAGCCAATCAGCGGCTGCCAAAGGCCTGACGTCTCTTCATTACGGCATCGTACAAACGAAATATTATTCTTACATAACTATTGTAATGTGTGAACTGTGATCAAATCTTGCCCGGGCGCTCGAGTCTGTTTAGAGCAAAGATGCAGCACAACCAGTAGCGGCAGGTGACTCAACGACTTGCGACAGCTGAAGCCTGGCTGACACGCTGGTTGGCTGTCCGAATGGCTGTGAGCCTGTGATTGGTGGAAAGGGACAAGTAATCAATCGATCAACTACAAAAATCCCTGGCCATCACGGCAGAATCATTCTATGTGATGGCCAGAGATTTTCCCCAGTATGTTGCCCTGTTCCCCTCATTCCACGCGTAACAATTGAGACTTTAGAATAACTTCGAAGCGGTGTGATAATTTTACAAGATTTCAAAATTAGTTGAATGTAAAGAAAAAATCTTACTAAATAGAAATCAGAGCTAATAATTTCCGTTCAACACCAGCAAAATAGATTACATTGATCCAAATAACATTGTTAGTCATAAAAAATTAACATCGAGAGTGCTCATCAACACAAAAATTTACGATTTTTGCAGTTATTCAGCTTTGTTTTGAATGGATAATTTGTTTATCAGTTTGGAATTTTAGTAAAAAAGAATCAAATGCAATAAAATATCGTAATTGAAATGCAAATAGATATGCTTAGGAATTTTGAAATAACTTTCAAATCCGACCAAGAAATTCTTCTCTTTCGGCTGTCCAATGCAGTAAGTGCATAAAAGGTGGGCTAAGATAGATCCCTTTTTATTTTGAGCGGCCAGCATCGCAAGCGACGGAAGAACCGTTGCCTGCAACTGGCCGTTATAAAAACTCTGAACTAAGATGTAACACTTGTGTTACCACGGACAGGAAGTGCATGCCACCAAAATACAGCATTATGCAACACAGGGACACCCGAAGCGCGGCCAATGAAAATCCACCAGGAAGCCATTAACGGCCTAATCCAAAGCCTGCTGGGCGACTCGATCAAATACTGATACTGGCAACGAACTTCAATTCGAAATGAACCAGTGAAAGAATCACCCACTGAACTGACGAGTTCAACAGTCTACTATGTGAAGCAGTGCGTATAAGCTCCCAGTATGTGCGTCACTCTCAAAGACCTTGAGCACAGAAATTGTCAGCAGCCAAAGCCCAGACCGGTGAGAAATACTCCAACACAGGCAGACAGGAAACATCTACGGAGTGAAGCAGCAGTAGCATTGAGTGAAGCTTGAATTATAGAGACGAGTGATTGAACGCACTTATCCTCAGGGGTTGCGCAAGGTAGCGTGCTTGGCCCACTTCTGTTCAGAAATTACATCAATTATTTCGATTTTGATATCCGTAGTAACATCAGTAAATCTGCGGATGATACTAAACCATGTCATCATGCCACGAAAAAAATTAAGCTCCAACAAGACCTTGACCACCTCCTGGAATGGAGAATAACGTGGCTGATGAGCTTTAATGTCGACAAATGCGCAGTGCTGCACGTTGAGCAGCACTGAAAATGAACGAGACAAAATTTCCTGCTGTCACTCAACAACGTGACTTGGGCATAACTATTGCAAACAAAATACCTACTACACAGTCAGCAACTTGTCATGAGTTTGAAAATGTCAAGCAGAGTAGGTTCCCCTGTACAAGGCACTAGTACGGTCACACTTAGAATTTACTGTTCAATTCTGGTCGCCACATTTGTGCAAAAGATATTGATGGCATGGAAAGAGTCCAACGCAGAGTTACGAAATTGACACCTCCGCTTCTAAGCGAGCCGCGTGAATTTCGTCTAAAAGAACTGGGCCTGACCTCTCTCGAGCAAAGGCGACTCAGGTGGCAACTATTAGAAACATTGAATGATTTGAATGGCTGCTACGACGTGCCTTTAGCGGGGCTCTTTGGAAAAGTCGTAAATGCTAGCCTGCATAAAACTCAAAGTACAGAATTAAGCCAGCAGTTCTTTCCGTATTTCATTGAGAGCATTTAGAATATACTCTTTCCCACCGTTGTCGGTGCGGAGACAGTCAACGCGTTTAAAAATCGTCTTGACATACATTGGGAGAGACATCCTCCACTGGTAAGAACTCCTCCATGGGCCGCAAATGACCAAAGCTTCCGAGGATACCTTCATTCATGTTCTTCTCTCTCTTCCGCTCGAAGTACACAGTTAGACGCCTATAAACTCCGCATTTCAGCGGCTCTTGATTGTGCTTGCGTGCATGTTTGTATCTTTAGCTGAGATTCTTCCCTCCTTTTTTCTTCTCGTTCCTCCAGTCCTCTACATCCTACTGACATAATAGCAATAGTTATAGCGGGCCGGGTCGTAAGTTCCTGGCCCGGGAACCTATATATTTATGAGAAATTTTTGACATGAATCTCTCACAAATCAAAGCATAATTCGTTCAAATAATTGATCACTTTACAGTGTCACTGAAGGTGTAGCCTGAACAGCACAAATTCAACGGCAAACAATTTAACACACCAAAGAAACACAAGCGCCAAAGCGGGAGCCTTTGGCCAGAAGCAAATGTAGCATCATCGGACAGCAAAATGATTAGCACACGTGCACCTGCTTAAGATTATTAGCATGCAATTTGAACGTTCTTAGCCTTTCCCAATACAAACATTCTGCCGTAGCTCTGCGCGAGAAGGTTAGCAATACATCCTAAAAATTACTATGCATTTTGCTCTGGCACACACTCAAATAGAACATCCTAACCATATTATCATAAGGAACGAAGAATCAAGTAAGCGTGGCAGCAATGGCTTCTGTTTAATATTTATGCAATTTCTCTGAAACCCGTCCTACTAGTCACATCACACACATAAGAAACGCGTTCATCCGATCACTGGAGCACCCCAACGACATACCGTACAAGTACATGAAATGCTATCATCTAACACATACAGATATACATTCAACATCAGAGTTCTAGTAGGAGAAGTAGTAGTAGTAGTAGTAGTTGTAGTAGTAGAAACTTTTACTAGCGCTTCAGTGGCACACTGCCTATATCGCGCCGAACTATTCCTGTGTTTAACCACAGGCTCGTGCGCCGCTAGGACGCGGAGTTCTATTCAAGTGATATGCGTCGAGAACAAACGGCAGAGACGGAGCTGCTATTATAGCAGTGGAAGATTCTTATATGCTGTGAAGAAGCTTCAGCTCCTTATACCAGGCACTAGGGTCTGCTAGGCAAGTTTCGTGACGTGTTCTTCGATCCAAGCTCATCCAAATGCAGACGATTTTTCACAGGATTATCGCCGCTATTGTTTTTGTTTGTTTAGTAGTAATAGTTTCCCTCCTGTAACAACGAAATTTCTCCTATCAGAGTCACGCAAATAAATGAGTTCCGCGTTCCCAAGAATGCTTGACTGATTGATGCTTTTTTTGGTAGAAGAAAATTCAATATTACATTGAAATTGACATATTTTAGTACATGATTCGTTTACGTTAACCCAGAAAGCAAGATTGCTCACTCATTTATCCTTGAAAAACAAGATATTAGTGTATATGCCTACTTGAATTTAGTACGCGTGACTTTATTTATTTTAATATATCATTTAATTGAGTTTAATTGCTCAGGTATCTGCAGTATTTCTTTACAGACTGACTGACCCTCGACCACGCCAATGATTCATAGTGGTAGGCACTGCACTTCGATGATGATTATTGGTACGCTTCGACAGCACCTTCGATTGCTGAAAATGAAGTGATAAATAATTTTTTAAGAGTGCATCAGTTACCTTGTAGCAAGCTGGCAAATTTGCGATATGTATCAACTTTTTGATAAATCATCTGACAGCTGGCCTTTCGCTACCCGTCTTGTTTCAATAGACTAGATAGGCGGCAGTAGACGAACCAATAGGCCCATTCCCAAAAAGATACGTAGGGATGCGGCCTGCAGGGGACAGATACGTCAGTCCTGCATTCACCAGAATCACAAACTGAATCTACCTCAAATTCTTCACCAACCTTTGCCTCCAACTAAGGCGTTCTCTCTTAAAAATTCCACATGACGGCAGTCCAAATTTCGTCAAGTCTACCAATCCCAAGCTGCGGTTTTTGGAGCGTGTCTCACATTGGTCGGTCCCTCCATGTCCTTGCTCTACCGGCCAGCTTCTTTCAACCAATCGCATCGTGCCAAGTTAATGTGTTGGCGTTAATTTCCTTGTCCATTCACAGCGAAACTGAATATTTATTTTCGAACTTCAAGTGTTGCGTGCTCTCCTTCCAGATGATCCTCCTATGTTTACCTTTCTCGACATTGACGTACAGCACCTTGGACACCCAATCGCTTTCCCCAAAGCTTTGCCCTTATATGTACAGGTCCTTGAAGCCTACTTTAAGAAAGATTTTGCTATCACTCGTCACTTAATTTTCTGCTTAGCTATGTATTCGTGTCCCAGAATGTATATACGAACACCAACGTAGCTATCAGTTTTCTGCCTATAACACCAACATATGTACCGCAAGACACTTAGTTTTCTTCCTACAAAAAGCACATCACAGATTCAGCGCATTATTTCACTCCCCACACAGCCCCAACACATATTTGTGTTCTTTTAGCACTACGCAAATCGACACAAACTTGCGCACCGACAGGCTCTAGCTGCTTACTGGAACATTTACTTACAGCTTCCCAAAATGGAAGAGTTTGCCGTTTGTAGCTAAGCGATTTTTTTTAATTACCATACCTTACCTTGATTACCTTGATCATACTTCGGACGAGGTCCAGGTGGCGTTATGCACGCAAAGCATTTTCGACGGTACCAGACACAGACTCAAATGCCACAGCTTTGCGGCTCGCGTTTAATTGCTTGTACATCCTGTGCCACCGTCCTTACTATCTCATTGCTTCCCCAGCTATCATCTGCTTTCCCGTACATTTCTCAGTGAATTCATTATAGAAATCTTACTTAATGTATGTCTGTTGGTTATACCAGCCATTCCGATTTGTTACTACATGTGGATTCTATTATTATGGGTATCTTTAAGTATGTACTGATGCCATGAGGCATTCTAGTTTTTATATATATTTATATGTTTGTCCACCCAATAAGTGGTCGAAGGAGTTGAGCAATCTTCAGAATTTTTGGTATGGAGTTTGGTGGGTTGACCTAGATATGATCCATGCCAAGAAACCAGATATAGCTTACCATTAAAAAATGGCGCTGAATTTTCCTCCACCGGGAGGCGAATTTGCCTCCAATGCGGCAGATCGTCTGGAGAACGGGGCGTTCGATTTTTTCCTATGTTATTATTGAAGAGCTCATCCGTGGAAAGAATGCGGCGGTGCCCTAGCCTCGTTAATCGAAAATGAACTTCGTTGAGTTTGCCCCTGCCGCGGGTGATGGTCTTACGCCACCGAGGCGTTCTAGTTTCAAGATAGCATTAAGCTGTACCTGGGAGATATATATATATATACTCAGGGTGAGGAACATCTTGTTTTTCTGTCGTCTCTTAGTGACCTCCACGGGAGCTAGGTATGTTACCGTCGGGTTTGCCTGTCGCCAAAATAACTTACAAGGTTATACAAGTAAAATCAACTTAAGTTGACTTAAGTTGACTTAAGTTGACTTAAGTTGACCCACTTGGGGGCACCGTCAATTGACGTTTATAGTTGTTATGGCATTAAGTAAATGACGCAGACAGACAAATATATAGACGGATCTTCACCAGAAGTGACTCATCTGTTCCTCCTGAAATACCTAACCATGGGTCACATCTAGGTCAACCCAGTACAATAGGTCACTTGGTTTAATTTTATGCTTATTAGCACAATATCTCAAAAGGTAGAGTATGGATCTCTATATGAAATTTACGGGAGTGTTAAGTAACGCTAAGTGACATAAATGAATAATTTTTGGCGAAGATCGGTTGGTCTATTTGTGCGTTTGACTAATGTATGTTCGAATCGTTGTCAGCAGCATAACTCAAAAGTTTATCAACGGATTTTATACAAACCAGCTGGATGTTTTAGTACTGCTTAAAGGCCTAAATCATTAGACTTTGGTGTTGATCCAAAGAAAATTAACCGCTTCAGAATCAATTGAATTTTCCGTTACCGTTGCCTTGCTTGACGGAGGTATGCTCTCTCAGAGTGTTCCAGTTCTCAATGTATAATAACGACGATTGTGTGCACGGTCACATACAAGCAAGCCAGCAAGCAAACAAGTAAGTTAACAAGGTTATCAGGTTTTGTAAGTATTTAGATCAACAAATAGATGGTGCAAAGAAACAGCGACTAGTTACCACATGCGTAGCCAGGATGCATTACAGACGGGAAGCCGTCGAGCTGTTCGCGAAATGTATCTGTTGTGCGCGTTTGGTGGATTTGTGCGATCGATCGATCGATCGATCGCGCTGCGCGTTTGGTGGATCGTTCAAATTTTTAAATGGAAAACAAAAAACCAGTCCTTGCCTCCCCAAACCTACCCGGCATTAAACCCGAATATAGTCCAACTTACCCCAAATTACGGCCTAATACCTACAACATCCACCAAACGCGCACAACATAAACACCCCCTGTGTTAGTCGGGCGACTTCCTGCAGCCAACCGTCGCCTGCTGTGGGACATGGCAGCCGCTCCACGTCTTGTCAGCTTCATGCTTAACCTTTGAATGTATCGTATGCGGGCTCAGATTTGGAATCTTTTGGAAGCTCTGCAATCGCTTGACGTTAACATTAACTAACTAAAGATAAAGAACTTATGTATAAGGTAGGAGGTATAACCAAAATTTTGTATGACACGCCTGCTGTTTGAATTATGTTGATCAAAATACTTATGTAAGCCATAAAACTAATATCAAAATTTAATAAAGAAAATACATGTTTATAATATTTCTACATAATAAATATTACTCATGAAATATTCAAAATAAATAAAACTACGAATGCAATGAAAAAACTGAAGTGTATATTGACAGCTATTGTTAATTTTATAAAAATAAAAAAGCTGTTGAATTTCGATTTAATTTTTGAGTACGGTACTCCAACTTGAATGTCGGTATTGTGATTCTATTTGCAGTCTGGTGAGTGCAGTATAGAGAGAACGTTTTATGCACGGGCAGCACCGCACGCGACGGAAGAACCGTTGCGTGCTACTGGCCGCTACGTCGAGGTTATCATAAATGGAAGAAGCGCGGTGTATATCTGACCCACCAGCTCAGCGTATGTTCTTGCACACCGCCTTGGGAGCAACAGTGAGCTTGGCAGTCGATTCATGTATAAATTACTGAGTTCGAACCCTTATAAAATTTCGCCCAAGCTCTTCTCTAACATTACCTTCATGGCGGCAAGTATCTGCCTGTCATAAGTGAAGGTTGTGCGCATTTTGCGCGAAGGCCACCGGGCAGTAGAGACCGCAGCTCCCCCCTTATGAAA
>LQNS02277812.1:809183-828444 GCA_001587735.2 Parhyale hawaiensis
AAAAAAAGTCCAGTAGGTTTGTTAAGCAGCTTCTTCCATTTGGAAGCCATGCTGAGTGTCGTATATGAGCTGATGCATCCTCAGGTGATAAGTGATGCGCTTCTTCAAAAGGCGTTCGATGGTGTTGCTGGCGACCGATGTATGATTGTAAATCGCTCGAATCTTCGTTGTATTTTACCCTTTGTGTACTGACGGCATCGTCAGATGCCGCATCAAAATTTTGAATATTAAAACCAGTGCGTTATTTCTTTCTCTCGAAATTTGGACAACATATTTAACAACCCGTCTGAATTCAGTGATAGTATTTTATTTACGACTGAACTAAACTGTAGGTGAGCTCAAGTGACTACAATGATAGTTTCTTCTATGAGCTACTTTTAGAACCGCATAGCAAGGACGGAGTTTTCGTAGAAAAAAGGGTTAATACAGTTGGAGACAGCTAAGCCGTTTGTGGTAATCGTGCTCCTGAATGCCTCGAGTTCTGGCCGTGACCGATCTTTGGATAACTTCAAGGTATTCTAGCTTTTTTCTTGAACTTGGTATCCAAAGTAGAGAGCAGTATTCTATTCTCAGGAAGAATTAATTGTTTCTATAGCGTGAGCTATATAAGTACAAGGTACTTCACGCGACGACTGACAAAAAAGTTCGTAAAACCTGTCCACTTCATCTTTTTGTCACTGGGACAACTCTAGCAATATGTTCTTCGAAGGTGGCATCGTCTTGCATTCTCACTCTGAGGTCTCATGAAACTGTCTTTCTTTCAGTTTCAGGCCTATCGCTGGGGGTATATACTGTGTGGATTCGAATAGTGCTTGGTTTTTCCGTATCCTAGCAGTTCGAATTTTGTTTTATTAAAGGTCATTTTTACCGACCATTAACAAATGCTTTCCAAATCTCGCAGCACAGGCACCACGTCTTCCATAGATTACATAGCAGCGGGTATTCGTGTATCGCCAGCAAATGACGAAGGGACTGCATAGTTACATACGTACCCCTGGGCATGATAAGAAAGAGAACCGGCTCAAGCACAGTGTTTTGTGGTACTCCACTGATTACCGGATGTCTTGATGAAATTTTGTTGTTGACAATTACACTTTGAGTTCTATTTGACAGGAATGCTTTAAGCCACCGAAGACAATTTCCATGGATAGCCACGGGGGAAAGTTTCAACATTAGAATTCCGTGGTCAACCTTATCAAAAGCCTAAGCAAAATATAAGTATATTACGTCCATTTTCGTCTTTTGGCACAATGCCTCAAAACTACAAGATGCCCATAACTTTTTGACTCACTTTTGCCTTAACTTGTTTTTTTAGGCTTCAACATCAACCAAGCACCATTTGCGAGCGCCAGAAAATATTCCAAGATAACTCACCAGATGAGAGAAAGCTTTTCCTCATTAGTAGAGAAGCTCTTAAGACTAGTATCGCTGTGTCCAGCCGGTTCATATGCTATGCAGAGCGATCTTCTAGTGCGTTGAGGCTAACTACGTTGACTCAGGCAAGGTTGAATCATGTTATGGCGTGTCACGTGCACAGGGATCAGCTCATGCGCATTTCACCCCATGCAATTGCGCAGCAGTTTTTGGATTCATCACGTCACGAGCGTCGGGCTCGGATCTTCGGTCGCATGAATATAACTGCAGAATAACATAGACCGCATTGACGCTCGAGCGCTCGCATATGCATCAGATCCTGCTCTTGTTGTCCGGTTGTCAGCATTGCCTTTGTTGAAAGAAGAAGAAGTTGTATCGGATTTCCTCAAAATCTGTGTTGTTTTTTTTTTTTCAACTAAATGACACTATTAACGGTAGAATGAACAATTATGTCCAACTACAGTGTTAAATGACTCAATGGAAGTTGATATTCGGGTATATATCCCTTCCTTTAACACGGCTCTCAAACTGGGAATCATGGCCCCCTGGGGAGCCATACAGCAGAATGTAGCATGCCCTACTCTGGTGGCATTAATAAAATAAAATGGAAATATTACAACTAAATGATATTCAAAAGTGGGTTTTATATGGATCTAATGAACGTAGAACTGTAGACATTTATGGTAGTATGTTTTGGGAGGTCATGGACAAGGTCACAAGGATCATGCATGAATGGGTAACGACCACAGTAAACAGAAAAGTTTCTTATTCTGTTAACTATGGTAACGACCACACAAAAAGTTTGGGAACCATTGCTGTAACAGAACGTTAACGGTTTAGCGTTGGCATGTTTACCTCTGTTTTGCCAGCCTACATTCCATCTCGTCACCAACCCCAATTAGGCTATTAATTAATTACTGTATTATTAACTGCTTTTTGATAATAGCTTATATAGCGTCCCCCCCAACTTTTGGACGGTGGTTACGCCCCTGACTGCAACAAAGTTGGAAGAATAGCTGAAGCAACGAAATCAAATGTGAGAAGAAACTACGAATTAAGATGCATGAGCGTGCTGATAGAATCTTCAAATATCTTCCGTGCTAACATTTCAACTTTGCCATTGCAAGAAGTGCATCCATACACAAGTCGCCCCATACAAATCCGTCTAAGCCTTCAATATGTTCATTGTTTGAATTTAAAATGATACTCTTGCCATCATCTGCAACCCGTCCTTTTAGAGTCTCTACCAATCGGACACAAAATGAACAAATAAACAAACAAATAGATGAATGAAGAAATGAATACACATCGATCTTCGTTTTATCGTTAGATACCGGCCTAACCAAACCTAACCATACCTAACTTAACCTTACATAACTTAACCTAACCTTACCTAACCGAACCTGCCCTTACCTTACATAAGCTTACCCTAACCTTACCTAACATTACCTAACCTAACCTCACCTAAACCTTCCCATACGAAAACAATGGAAAATTCGAAGTCAAATATCTCAAAAACAAAGCATTTGCGACGAACACGTTATTCCTGAACAATGTCTCAGAATGCTTCATTCTACCCAAATGTGTAAATATTTTTCTCTAAATCCATCAGTGAGCTATACGGGACTAAAACCGATAAAACGTCTCTCAACATTGAAGCGTTTCAGAGAAAAGTTTATAATTAAATTAGTTACTACTAAAATGTACCTAAAAATTTTATCAACATACGACTAATAAGTAAGATTTTTTTTGTTTAAAATACACAAAATAACGTTCAAATACGTATTTCTATTTGAACAATAAAAAATGTAGTTAGTCGAATCAAAACAAAGTGAAATTGAAATAATTATTCAGCTGAGGAATATAATGTAAATTAATAGATACGGAGTCTCAACTCTTCCTGTTCATTAATGATATCACTCGATGAAGCTAGTGTGGCTATTGTAACTATTTTTAATCCGGTCCGTTCTGATAGAGCGGTCCGTTCAGAGTAAGTGAATTTCATCACTAATCAATAACCTGATCTTTACAAAGAGGAAGGCAAAGCACTACCCACCATCCGCGGTTTGAAGATCCAGTTCGCAGGTTTGCTGATTTTGATAACAACAAATCAACGTTAAGAACAGTTTGGAAACTTATCGCGGTTTATAAGTGGAACACAAAGTGCTATTCATTCGTTGAGTCCGTTAATAATCATATTTGAAAGCTTAGTACGTGCGAAATTTGAGTTGATATGAGCCGCTAAGACAGTTTAAAAAAATAGCATGATGTTCACCCCTCCCCCTCCAAATGTCACCTGCCAGTAGATACGGCGATTACACTCGTTGGCTTGAATCAAGGAGCTTTTAATGGGAGGAGCAAGCCCAAGCACTCTCTAGGCGAGTAAACACATGGCTTTGTCACGTGATCGAAGCTGGCGTTTGGAGTCCTTGAGGTGGCAGTGGTCAGCACATATAAATTAGGAAGATAGAGACAGGCAGTTCTTCAATATATTTTTACAAGACAATCGTGTCTGAAGATTTATATCCCAGTGCTCACCCTGTTACTTTCATCATCAGATGGTATACAGGATACAAGTTTCCCTACCATGCTTCCATCCGCTCGGAATTTCATCGATGGTTAATGGCTCTAAAAATTTGAGCTCAGAACTCCTTCCTATATAGACTGCGCGAGGCAATGCCGCTCTCCGATTGGATATGCCACTCAGCCAGTTGTAACGCTCGAAACACTTTCGTAGGGTAAATAGAGAGGGTGCGCTTCTCTCTATTTGAATCTCCTTGGCGTGAATGGAAATTAGCGCATGTGCGCGCTCCAGTTTATATTAACTCTGAGAGATAGAGCGGTAAACCTGACAAGTATTATATGAAAAACGGAGTTCTGAGCCTTCACAAGCTCCCGCTCTAACGAGCTCCTCTTAACCCACTGCAAACGAGAAGCAAAATTGCCGGGAGTGGCATTACGCCAACAAATGCTCCACCAGGCTCAGCGAAAAAGTTTCCTGAGGAGCGAAGTCAGCAGGATGTGTCGAGGCTAATCTTTTTCGTTAGCTTCTTGTAATTCAAAGCAACTTACAGTTCGGCTTACCCTGCTATCTATTCACTACTACGGTATGTGCCGCCTCCGTTTATCTTGAAATTTTGCTCTAAATGGCGGTGACTTCATCTGCAATGTCAAACGTATGAAAGGAATTTGTGTCAATGTTACAACGATGGCCATCAGAAAAAGCGTATTGGGTCAAAGTTTCGTTTAAAGCCTTCAAGATCGTAGAAAACAGTAGTCACTCAGTACTATGTATAGAGAATAAAAAGTATGTAAGTAAGTGGCAAAATTATTGAAGTCAATGCGCTTCGTTTTAGGCAAGTGGCAATAATTTTAATCTATGATATTGCAAGTCTAAAAGACCCTTCCGCGCGACATTGACGCTGAAATGTGCCAAGCTTGGCGATCCAACAACTTTTTACCGTTGAAATCAAAGGATTAGCTTAGATAGGCGGCAGTAGACGAACTAACTGGCCCATTCCCAAAGAGACACCGGAACTTACGCCCCTGCCATCTATGAACTATTGCCCTTATGTTAGTAGGATATAGAGGACTTGAGAAAAAAGAATAAATGGGGAAGAATTCCTGCCAAAGAGACGATCATGAATGCACGCAAGCACGATCAAGAGCCGCTGATATGCGGAGCCTAGAGATGTCAAATTGTGTAGTTGAAGCGGGAGAGAGAAGAAGACGGATTAAATTGGCCTCGGAAGCTTTGGCCGTTAAGAGTTTACGACTCCTGGTGGAGGAGTTCTTATCGCTATCGGAATTGAGTTTATTCCTAATGCTGACTATGAAATACGGAAAGAACTGCTGACTTAAGGTCGCTCTTCGAGCTTTATGGTTGAGTTTTTGACCGTTGTTTCGCAAACGATCATTGAGGTCTATTTCAAAGAGTCCCGATATAGGTACGTCGTTGAAGCCATTCAAATACTTGAATGTTTCTATTAGTTGGCCCCTGAGTCGTCTTTGCTCGAGAGAGATCAGACCCAGTTCTTTTAGGCAACATTCATACGGCTTGTTTCACAGCCGAGGAGATGTCGATCTTATGAATATGTCACGTCACACGACCTGCGCGTCGCAAATCAAATTGTATTATGTATTTTTTTCTCTTGGTTAAAATTTTATAAGATGTTACATAAGAAATTGCGGATCAATAATCTTACTCCATAAGTATAGCTTGTCCCATGTGTTAGTTTTTAAAAAGTTAAGAATAAAATGTATACCGTAGGGCGCTACATTCCTAATTTGCTGAGCACCACACGGTTCATCAATTTTCTTTTTGTCGCAAATCTCCGTTTCTCTCACTCTTAGAAAAAATAGTTAGCTGGTCTAATCTTCTAAACTTCACATGTCACCCTACTTTGGAAACCTTATAACCGAAGTGTTAACTGGTGCCTGACATCTTGCCCTATCCCGGTGGTTCGCAATCATTTTGGAGGCACAGAGGCCCGCAACTTTCTTACATAACTTCACCGAACCCTTTGTTGTGAGAAAAATAAAAATGCGTTCATTTCTTCAAACTCAAATCATATGTATATAACCATATAGACGAGCTACCTACTGCATTAGTGCGCAAACCGTACCATGTCATTTGTCCACAAAATTCACTGTGTTCAAAGAACAAAACCAAAGAGCAGAGAGTGACGTCACCAACAGTAGGAGTGGGGTGAACCAAACCGCCGAACCCCTGACACTGGCTTACCGAACCACTGGGGCTCGATCGAACCCAGGTTAAGAATCACTGCCCTATCCTATTGTTTTCTGCAAACAGTAATAATAATAATGTTGAATAATTTGTAGGCTTTGCATCAGTGACTCTCAACAAACTCGATGATAACTCTTTCTCATGTTAGTGTTTAGTTAGTCCAAGTGCTGGCCGCAGCCGCTGCTGAGAGAGTTAGTTTTATACTATTAGGTAGGTTCTCTGAATTTCCCCTTCTGTTCCGTGAGGTGGGCTGTCGATCGAGATAGCCGACCTGGTCCTTGGAACATTTTTACTCTCTCTCTCTTGCCTTTTCCTATTCGTTACGCTTTGTCTCTCGCCAGTGGTAGCGCACTTGGCCAACTTAGACTTAACGGCGGGAATGCCGAGATAAA
This sequence comes from Parhyale hawaiensis, assembly GCA_001587735.2. NCBI lineage: Eukaryota > Metazoa > Arthropoda > Malacostraca > Amphipoda > Hyalidae > Parhyale > Parhyale hawaiensis. The sequence continues at coordinate 815,697 of LQNS02277812.1, forward strand.
ATATTCCTATGCCGATACGATATAACAAACTGAGTCTCACTGCTTGGATCACGTCGTGTGGCATTGGTGCGGTGGTAAAACCTGCAGTATAATAATAATAATTCCAAACTTATTGCTGGACACAGGTCAGAAAATAACTGATTTTGCCCTCTTTCTTTCTCAAGACTGCCCTAGTTCAAACTGTAATACGTCCATCTTATTTCTTCCATTTCTAAACTTGATGTATATCATATAACGGATATGAAATGGTACACATTGGAAAACGCTCACCGCTTCTCGAACTGTAGCATATCTAGTTTTAGATTTTCTCTTTTATCACAGATAGACTAAACATGTTTAACAAAGTCGCAATCACAAATTTCAGTTAGGCTTGTAACCCCATATACAACGCGGACCTGTAATGGCGCAACGCGCAATTCCCTGCATTCCGTGTGTGTACCGAGCCGTAGTGGTGTGACGCCGTCCGTGCACCATTCCGTGATCATGTGACTATATCCGGTCACACCTTTTCCTGTCACGCCTTGTCTGTCGAGCCCTCAGCTATAAAAGGGTTGACCCGCTTCCCGGGGCAGCTCACAGCTCCGTCGTATACAGCTGNTTGTATAAAGATATACCAATACAGCACTACCAACAGCAGTACCAAGCTTGTCGTCATTTCTCCTGTTATCCTAGCACTTTCGTCTGACCTACGGACATCGCCAGCATTCGCGGAACCTCGAGTTAAGGCAGGCTCACACAGTAGCATACGCCCATGCCCTAACAGTGGCACCCTTTGTGTCACCTGCTTATAAAGGTGACCAACAACTATGGCGGTTAGCTCAGTCCCGCTAGAGATAACACGTGAGATGAACCAGTATCATCACGCCTAGCGGAATCCAACCTGTGTCGCATTATGCTTAGAATCCACAAGAACAGAGTTTGCTACTACACCTGAGTCTCATTCCACCTCCTACCAGCAATAGCACACTTCCGGTGACGTCAGGACTCCAACCGCGTACATCTACGTCTACCTACACGCCGAGGCGTGTTACCAAGTGCACACAGAGGTGTCACAGACCTAGGTACCTACTAGTCTCGTAGAGTAATATGTCAATTTTAAGTTTTGTATTTTATTTTCGTCATATAAAGGATGAAATAATATGTTTTTTCGTCACCTGAACGATCAGAAACACTTTGCTCCTGCTTACACGAAAAAAAAACTAGTTGACCTGAAAATGTTGTAAGAAAATGGAGGCTAACTTGGAATTAGAAGTACCGTATGGCTAATAGCTTTCTGTTGATTTTCAGGCTATCGGTTTATCAGGCTATAAATAGTTTAGAAGTATAGGCTGTTCCTGTGCTGGCCTGTTCCTCAGTTATACTGGCACACAGGTCTGCCTCGGCCCTTCTCAATAGTATATAACAACATAACAAGCTATAAAGCCGGATGAACATTCCTTGCCGTAGGGGTAAGAAATACACACGTGGATAAAGGAGTCTGCATTGCTCACTGAACACAGTATGGATGGTTCACCGACCCGCGTGTGAGGGCAGTGCGCTTCACACTGCAAGGTTAGTGCGTCGGTACTGGGCTGCGCTATCGTCCTTCACGACGGATTTATGTGCTTGTTTGTGTACGCAGATCGTCTGCGTGTGAGCGGCGTTCAAGTTGGTGCGCCGCGCTGCTCAAGTTAGGTTAGGCTAGGCTAGTTAGGTCAGGTAGGGTTAAGTTAGGTAAGGTTAGATACTGTTAGAAAGGTTGAGTAAGGTTGGTTAGGTAGTGTTTATTTTAGTGGTGGCGAGCGCAGTAAAGCTTACTTGAACGCGCAATCGTCGTGAATGACGATAGTGCGCCGGGCAACCAGTCTATAATACTAAAATGAAAGGATCTGCAAGCCGAGCAGTTGAAGGAGTGATAGTAGGTTAGGTGTAGGTGGTGGTTGCGGCCTCCGCCAATTATTATTATTAAAACTTCACGCTTGGGCTCCCACGGACAGGTAATACAACCCAAATGAAGGTAAACGTTGTGGCCCTTCGGGTTATGCGACGATTTCCTTTAGGTCGTTTTTTGGATTAACAGCAGACTTAAAAGCCTGCAGGCCAACACGACCAAAAGCCGATGCAGGCAACAAGAAGAGTAACAAAGTTAAGTCAACCAGTTCTTGGCAGTTGTCCGCCAGTTGCCCGCTACGGTTCTGCCGTCGCGTGCGGTGCTGGCCGTTCAAATATTAGCTAAACTACAAACTGGACTTATGCTTTAAGCACAACTTCCCAATAATCACATGCATGATTGGAATCCGAGTTCAAAAAACTCATCAGAATTTGACAGCCAATTATGCATTTCATTTTATTAAATTTTGGGATTGTTATAAGTTTTCATCGTTCATGTTGCTTTATATAAAGTTATTATCCGGAAAATTTGACTTATTTTTGCAAAATTTTCAAAATCAATGTTAATTTCATTTAAAAACTTTTATTACTGTTTTCATGGCTAACACAAGTTTTTTGATCAATATAATTAGCATCGTCTGTGTAATTATGCGCTGAAGTTTCAATTTAGTTCGATTGTTCTCTACATTTAACTAATTTAGGAATCACGTGAAATTGATCACATGAAGTTCAGGATGAAGTTTCAGTGTATGTGTAGAAGGATGGAACATTGCCAGACAGCGTCGTTCTTACCAGGGATACTGTTGTGTATTTCTTTAGTGTTGAACTGAAATATATCCAATTTTAGTACCAAACTTTGGTTATTTCTATCATATACATACGTATAGGATAACAAATGTCAAACATGTATCGAGGTCCAAAATTCTGCCGCTTTCTGCGATTGATTTATGTTGTTTCTAACGGGTTTGCTTTGACCGCCCACTGTGTCAATCCACACGCCAATGGTAGCTTTTGTCCCATGGGTTAGCTCTATGAATGCCACTCATAATAATGGACGCCTTAGGGTGCTGCATCTCTAATTATCACACGCGAACAAAGTGAGAGAGGTGATAATGTTTTCCTTGGAGATTTAAGCATATATATTTCTATATATCTATGGTTGCCTATTTGTCTGTCCACCGAATAGGTGGTCCAAGGAGTTGAGCAATCTTCATGATTTTTTGCAGGGAGTTTGGTGGGTTGCCCTCGATGTGACCCAGGCCAAAAAACTGGGAATAGGCGGCCATAAAAAATTACGGCGTTGAAATTTGTTCTCTAACCATAACAGGTAGAAGGAGTTGAGGTGGGCTCCTGATATTTTGCTAGGAGTTAAAAGAAATAGGATTAGCTGGCCATAAAAATGACGGCAATGAAATTTGCTTTCTATTTAGGGAGAGGTAGAAGGAGTTCAGCAATTACTTGTATTGTGATTTTTTGCCAAAGTGTCTGGTACGCTGTCCTCGATGTGACCCATGCCAGAAAACTAGAGTAAGCTGGCCATAAAAAATGACGGCGATGAAATTTACTCCGACAGCGGGTGATGATTTTACGCCACCGAGGCATTCTAGTTTGTTGGGCACTTTTTGGTTCTAAAATTGACTAAATTTTCCTTCAATACTCGTCAAATTGAAGGCAAAACTATTGTATTTAAAAATTTCTTTTGAGTTTGGCAGTAGCTTCAAATTTTAATGGTGAGTTGTTTCATCGAATAAAAAGCACGAGTTATACTTTTTTTGTTGCTTCAAAGAAGCCTCTACTTATTACCACGCGTAATCTGTCAGTATCATGACTGAGGGACACCAATGAAATGAATTCAGGGAAAAAATAGTTTAAGAGTTGAGAATTTAGGGGAGAATTGGACATGAGAGCTAAAAATTTCCCAAGTCTACGTTATTATTAGTTCTTACTCAACACTGTTGACAATCTGCTATAGTTGGGTGGCTAATTTTCGTCTGTCGGGAAGAGTTTTGATCTCTTCACAAGAACGTTTGGAATTTCCCATAAAAATAAATGACTCGTGCATAAAATTCGTCACCCAGCGATTCAGTAAATTTGTGTATCAACATCTATAAGGACACGTGATGCCTACTGTTATGTAGAGAATCAGTAGATGTGAAAAGTAATTAGAGCACATGCAAAAAACAAGCGAAAATAAGTGTCAATATTGACCGCAAAAATGACTATGGCGGTTGAGCAACGAGAGAATAAAATTATTTCAAAAATAAATTAGTCACTGATACAAAAAAATAGGTCTTTTATTGACGTGATACTGCATTTTGTGTTATACTGTCCTTTTACTCACAAAATCATCTCAAAATTATTTTTATCATTAGATGAAGATGAGATTGTATATCATTTTTTTTTGTGACTAAGTAAACATCTTGTTTACCGTGGTGAAGAAAATAATGTGAATTTTGTAGTACGAATAATAACGTCGACCTACTTACTATTTTCTCCTTTCTTCACTCCACTCACCGTTATTGCGTCGTTTGGAGTGATTGGCTGTAACATTTCTAGAATGTAAATTTCATGAGTAATACCAAGAATACAATGTGTTCACCTATATGGCTACAAGTACACGGTAGGAGTAACCGATAATATTACCCTAGCTATGGGCTACATCACATCAATAGGTGCAGTTCACAGCCAGAGAAATTACACGAATACACTCAGTCCAGGCCTGCTATAATGTACCGGCCGATCCATAGTTTGAAAGGCAATAGCTGCTATATATATGTTGGGAGCGATCGATGGATTTGCGCGATCGATCGTTCTCGCAAACCCATCGATCGCGCACAACAAATATATCACGTTGTTGCCGTATGAAATTCGCCGTCCAATACTTACTTTCATAAGAGAAAATAATGTAACGGTGGATATACACATACTAGGGTAATATTTTACTGAGAGAAAAGTTAAATTTATAGAACTGAGTCAACATTGGAATGTATTTGAGCAAGCTGGAAGTTATAAAAAAACAATGGACGCAATGAAATTCTACGCCCCCGAGGGAGTTACACATGAAAATGTGCTACTTAATTAAGTTTGACGCTAAGATGAAATTTTGTATACATCTAATTGAAAGTGTAATTCTTTAAGTAAAATATTACCCTAGTATGTATATACCCAAAGTTACATCAGTTTCCATTTTGAATGTCAGTATTGAACGTCGAATTTCATATGGCAACACCGAGACAGAGCAGCTATTGCCTTTCAAACTGTCATGGATCGGCCGGGACATCTGCAACCGTCGACTTAAGGTATCCGTGTGATTTCCCTGGCCATGGCCACCTACTGATGTCACTGGACCGACAGCTAGTGTAAATAGGGGTTGCGCCTGTGTACTTGTAGGCATATTATTGATGTGCATGTTGCATAGATGGTAAATCTCAATGCATTTTAAAGAGGGCCGGGGTGTAAGTTCTGGTGTCTCTTTGGGAATGGGCCTCTTGGTTCGTCTACTTCTGACTATTATATCTAATCTTACATCGTAGAGATGATACGGCTAGCAGAGCCTTACGCTCTGCTGAACCGCTACAAAAATAGGCCATAAAAAATGATACGGCGATGAAATTGCAACATATGATGACATTGTCTGCCATATCGTGCAATTAACGTTATTTTCTTAATTTCACTAAATTTTTTAAATTCCTTCAATTCCACTATAAAATGAGAAAAAGTATATTCAAAACATTTTTTATTGATATTAAAACTCGATTTTGCAAATAAAACGAATATTAAAGAAAACTATAGTCTTGAGTTGATGACACTCATATCATTATTTTTACAGTAACTAATTCATTTTTTCATTCGAAAATTGTTCCATAGTCGCCTCTCGTCATAGCGAGTAATTTACGCTTATAAATTATAGCTGCTCTAATTTTCCTTGTATCTACGTATTCTCTACATAATAATTCGCATCATGTGTCTATATTGTTACTGATGTATAAATTGATTGAATTGCTCGGTAATAACTGCTTATGCACGGATAATTCATTTTATGGGAATTCCTCACAACCAGTAAAATTGATGACACTTTTCTGCACGCGATAGTTAGCCCCTGAAATGTAGTATATTGTCATCAGTGTAGACCAGGGAGTAATAATAACGTAGATAGTGGAAATTTTTGTCTCTCCTAATTAACCCAAAATTATCACTAAATTCTTAACTCCTTCACTGTTTATGTAACACTTTTTTGAACTAAATTCTTTTCTGTAGCTCTTGATTTTGAAACATAATGCGTGTTATAAAATCGTAGCCACTTAGGAGCAATGAAAAATATATTATACATATTTGCCGCTTATTGAATATAATAACTCATTACTGCAGCTTGTGCGACCTCCGATACAAATTTTAAAATGAAATGTTTTAGGTTCAAATGTATGAGCAGTTATAGATATCAATAAAAAATTTTGAGCTAGTTTTTCTTATAAATAATGTGCACACTCTGGAAAATTATTTTTTTTGTAAGTCAATTGCATGTAACATCGGGAGATTTTGCGTAGAACAAAGATATATTCTTTTAATTGTTAGACCGAAAAATATAATGTGAATTGAGTCATATGCTTATTCACGATGCTCGGTACGGTAGAGAATGGTTGTCTTTGTAACAAATACAAGTTATAAATTTTGCCTCAGGCAATTGCTATCAATGTATCTACGTTTACTGGACGCTAAAGCAGTATTTGAAAGGGTCTACCATTGCTCTCTTTTTAAGTGTATGCTGGATAAATAAATACCTCCTTACGTTGTAGAAACGCTTAAGTAGTGATATCAAACTCAGAAATATACTACTTAAAATGGTGCGTTTTTCATGACTAATGGTATGAAAGAAGGAAGCTTACTGTCTCCCATTCTGTTCAGTATCTCCATTGCCTGTATCCATACAAAGTTTAATGCTGCTGGAGTAGGCTGCCATATTAACAACAAGCCAGTCATAAATGCCCTTAGTTATGCTGACGACATGGTGCTTGTTTCTCCCCATGCTACAGTATTACAAAAGTTGCTTGCAATCTGCGAGAGCCAAGTAAAAAAAAATCTTTGTATTGAGCATAATATGGTAAAAACAGTGTGCATGTATATATAAGGGCGAGGGGCAGAAGCCTGCCTGGGCATAAACATTCTGTTTTGAATGGTGTGAAGCTTACGTACGTAAGCAGCTTCTCTTACCTGGGTCACAAAATCACCGATGATCTTCGTGATGACCAGGATATAGAGATAGAACCGCGAAAGCTCCATGGAGTTGATAACACGTTAATTAGGAAATTCAGTCACTGCTCTGAAGACGTCAAATGCGAGATGTTCCGAACCTATTCTGGCCCCGTCCCTGTACTGCAACTCACTTTGGTGTAACTTCAATAAGAAATCCATTGAGCGACTGCGTGTAGCTTATACCGACATATTCCGCATATTAATGAAAGTGTCTAGGTCTAATAGTGCAAGTCAAATATTTGCTCAAAAGTACACAGATTGTCTCAAAGTCAGGACCAGGAAACGCGCCTTGAGCTCAAAATCTACGAAGGCAACGCATACTGTTGCCTGACGGAGGCCAAGCAATGGGGCGTAATGATGTCTAGAATTTAAGTTCACAATGACATATCCTTTGTTTATAACCTAGAAATAAGATACAACCTTTGGTGTACCATGAAGCACTTCAATATTGTGATGTCTCCATGAGTGTTAAATTAACTTTATTATTAATGACAATCTTGCAAAACCCAAAAAATCACAGAAGTTGTTTGTGCCTCTCGGAATGGTGCCCGATAGAACGGGTTTAGCGACGTACGTCTGGCTGCTGCAGCCGAAAGTAATCTCGGTTTTTATGAAGAAAAAAAAAATCCCCGGAAGCACCTGTCGGGTCGACCGATGAAGCAGACACAGGCACTGTTGCTCTCAGAATTGCCTCGGTTAATCCTTGGGATTCTAGTGTGTTAAGTTTAGTACAACCTTTACTCTTCACCTTCCATCAATAAAATTTAATAAAAGAACCTACAGAACGAGCAATTCACGAGTCGAGAATCTCGGCTAATAATAATAGCAATAGCTGCACGACCTCCGCTAATATTAGATTAGATAGGCGGCAATACACAAACCAACAGGCCCATTCCCAAAGAGACAACGGAACTTACGCCCCAGCTCTCCATGAGCTATTGCCATTATAATAAATAATTATAATATCCTTGGCTCCATTATGTTAGTGGGATATAGAGGACTGGAGAAACGAGAAAAAAAGGGGAAGAATCCCAGCCAGAGACGATCATGAATGCACGCAAGCACGATCAAGAGCCGCTGATATGCGGAGCTAAGAGATGTCAAACTGTATAGTTGGAGCGGGAGAGAAGAGAAGGCTGATTAAGGTGGCCTCGGAAGTTTTGGCCGTCAAGAGTGTACGACTCCTCAAGGAGTTCTTAGCTGTGGAGAATGTCTCTCTCAATGTATGTCCAAACGATTTTTAAACTCGTTGGCTAACTCCACACTATTTAACAGCTTGGGAAGGGAGCCTATGCCTAATAAATGCCCAGGTTCTGTCAACGAGGAGTTCCGGCCAGCGGCCCGCTACGGTTCTTCCGTCGCGTGCGGTGCTGGTCCGTACATAAATTTTACAACATTATCAGCCTTTGCAGACTTGGAAACATATCCCAACCAAACAGGTATATATACAGGCCGGGTCCAAAAAACAATTTATAATTTGACAGCCGTGTTATGTTCCATTATAAACAAGGTAATAATATTTTATAACTGTTTTTTGTCATACATAAAGATTTTCACGTTTTTAATTGCTCAAAAATAAAAATTATTTACCAAAAATCTAAATTTATGGCTCATCTTATTCATAATAATATATTGTTATGGCTAACAAATTTATTTATATTAATCCAATTGATATTGTGTAAACAAAGAAAACAATTTATTTCTCATATGGAGACTGTGTTCAACAAGGTGAGAACGCAACATCCTGAGGTTTTCATGCTTAGTACTAACATAAGAATAATACTAAAACTAACATAGGAGAGAATTGTCATTAAGTTTGCAACGATCTACTAGTGCAATGCCTGCATTTTAATAAAGAGATGATATTGACACTATTATCCGTTGAGAGGAGCGTTGATTACGCAGAGATGGGGTGATTTTTTTTAGAGACAGAAAGAGAGTATGAAATACAGTCTGCAGCCTAAAGTGGACTAGCTAGGGTAAGACGTTGCGTATTAGTAAGCGGTTTACAGGGATTTAAAAAAAAGAGGAGAAAAGTGCGATGGGAAATTTAGAATATATAGACCAGCTAACCATATTTAGGAGTGATGAGAAACGGACATGTATTGCAAGAAATAATAATAATTAGCGGTACCCGTTGAAATTCCTCGGTTGATAAGTGTCTTAAGTTGTAAAAATGTACCAGACCCATGCGCTGTTACAACTTCAATAAACTTTATCCTAATGCACCCAGTCGCTTAAATCCTATTGAATTCTGTAACTCAACTTTTCCTTAACATGCATTGTCTAAGCTAACGCTATTCAAACATCCAATGCTCCAAATGAGTCTTAAAACAGGTCGTACGACCTAAACCTCACATATGCCTTACGGACTTAACGTAACTGTTGTCATCTAACCTTAACGCAGGGGCTTCGTTGAAGCCTTCATCTAGTAACAAGTGACTAATTTGCTTGCCCATGGAGTTGATAAACGCCACTCATCTTACTCAATATTCGTCATCTACGATAGTTGCCGTGGCTTTTCTTATCCTCCTTCTTATGTATCGGTATCACATTAGCTAGTTTCCAATCCTGCGGAACTTCTCCCGTTCTTAAGGACCGATTGAATATTTCGAGCTGTGGCTTCACGATGACTGGAGAAATTCTCTTAGTCTTTTGTCACTGTCTGACAGCTGAAGAATGTCATGTCACTTGCTGCGAATATCATGCAATTAATAAGAGCATCAGCGTAAGCTGATAATGAGCCCCCATCCCACCCCCAATGTAGCAGTCAGAGTAGACTAGGGAGTAATACGTAGACAGTAGAATTTTTATTTCTCCTCATTCACCAAAATTATCGCTAATTCTCAACTCCACCGTTCATGTGACACTTTTCAACCCAGTTAATGATTTTAGGTTGTATTGCTTTGCAGAGTTTCACTTGCAGAGTTTTACTTTTCAACTCAATTCGTTTCCGTAACTCCTGATACTGAGCGATAATGCTTGATATTAAAAGTAACAAAAATGTAGTGCACTTGTTGTTCTTTAAATAAAACAACTCATGCGGTTTGTTGGACCTCATATAAAAAGTTATAAATGAAATAGTTTCGCTTCGAATGTTGAGCATCTATTAATATGACCTTACAATCTTTTGCCATTTTTTTGTGTGAATAATGTTTTTTCGTGAATAATATGATCGCGTTTAATTTTTTGATCAATTAGAAGAAAAATGAAGGTGACTTGATGTGCATTGATTGTTAGACTGAGTAAAATGATGTGAATACGTATAGAGATACGGATACTATGTAAAGCTGTCTACAATAAAATTACATTTACCCGAAAAATGAATCTCCGTCCTAGACTACTTAATAGCGTTGTTCCTTCGTGTGTTGGTATAGACTATAGAGGGAGATAACATAAGTCCTCGGCAGTGGCACCAACAATGGGTTCGCGGCGCTGTCTTTTTCATGGCAGCCTTCTGCTGCGGCGTCCTTACCTTACCTTGATACTTTTGATGATATTTCGGACGACGTCCAGGTGGCGTTATGCACGCCAGCCATTTTGCGCAGAGGTGATGCCACAGTCCGTGACCAGCGGGATGGCTAACAGAGAGTTATCCCCACAGTTCACGTAGCCGCTTACAGCAGGTTTATCTGGCACTTTCAGTGTGTATGCTTCCAGTAAGTTTTTAAATTTCACAGTCTCTGTACCGGTGACATTTCGAATGTGACGAGGCATTGTGTGGAATAATCTTGCCTCCGAACCGCGAAACTATTAAAATACTTTGTGGCCATTGCGTCACCACCAGTTTTGATCGGAATTCGCACGTCACAAGTGCGACCAATACGGTCTGAGTGTCTGGCCTGGATTCGTCCTTTGACGTTGACAGTAATTTCTTCTAGAATTTCTCAGACATTCGAATCTCCTTTGAATGGAGTACATCTGAAGTTGAGCAAGTCTTTCGTGATAGTTTAAATCTTGCATGCCCCGGATTTTGACAGTAACTGATCAGCTGGATAGCCTCAAGGCGCTTTAAGTCTCTCCGTTTGCTTGGCATCCAAAGAGGTGAACAGTATTCAATCCTCGGTAGTATTAGTTGTTTTCATAAGGTGAGCAATGTGTCTGATTCTCTTGAAGAGAAAGTTCCTAGTACCCATCCGCTGCACTTTTTGTCTATAGTAACAACTCGAGCCACGTGATTTTCAAAAGTGGCATTATAGTGTATTCTCACCCTAAGATCTATTAAAATTTGCTTTCTCTCGATTTCGCTTCCATCTCTCGTCTTGTAGAACCTAGATTCAGTTAGGGAGAAATTTTTTCCGTACCGTAATAGTCCAAATTTTGAAATGTTGAAAGTCATGTTGTAAATCGAAGTCCTGCGAAAGATGTTGGTTAGATCTAGTTGCACATCCCGTACGTCTGCCATTGATGCTGCTAATATCCGTGTGCCATCAGCGAACGAAAAAGGAACGGCAAACTTGCATTGGTGCCTCAAATCATTTATCATGATGAGGAAGAGTATTGGACCAAGCACGGTGCCTTGTAGGACTCCATTCAGTACCGGCTGCCGTTTGGACCCGTTATTATTTATAATCACACTTTGTGTTCGATTTTTCAGGAAATCTTCGATCCATGTTAGACATTTTCCACGGATGCCCATGTTGAAGAGTTTGAGTAATAATATTTCATGATCTACTTTATCGAAGGCTTTGGTAAAATTTAAATATATTACGTCCACATTTTTGCCTTGGCATAGTAGGTCTAGAATAGAGTCATGATGCTCAAGCAACTGCGAAGTGGTTGAACGTTTATGGCGAAAGCCGTGTTGGTGAGCTCTGTACTCCACGACACTTTAGATATAAAAGAATGAATGGTCTCGCCTGCACCCGATCAGCAGCCTTTTGTGCAGGCACGATCGAGCAAGTTGGCGAGTAAGTTGCTACAAACAATTATCATTCAGGAATCAGAAAAGGATGCATATTTATCCAGTGTTGTATTCGAGACACCGAAGGCCATTTAGCTCCAGCGCACCGAGAACTGAAAATCTGAGTTTTTCTCGCATGGACGATGTATGCAGCTAATGCAAATGAAGAAGAGCACGAGTCCACTGCTTTATAGCTAGCTAAAAGAAATATCAGCTTGCATCTATACGCCACCCATTCCAGCCAGCCAGCGAGCAAATCAGCCAGCCAGCGNCGCATGGACGATGTATGCAGCTAATGCAAATGAAGAAGAGCACGAGTCCACTGCTTTATAGCTAGCTAAAAGAAATATCAGCTTGCATCTATACGCCACCCATTCCAGCCAGCCAGCGAGCAAATCAGCCAGCCAGCGTGCAAATCAGCCAGCCAGCGAGCAAATCAGCCAGCCAGCGAGCAAATCAGCCAGCCAGCGAGCAAATAAAATAAATAAATAAATAATCCCATTTATTTCTCATCTGGAGACTGCGTCCAACAAGGTTAGGACACAGTATCCTGAGGTTTTCATACTTAGTACTAACATAGGAATAATACTAAAAAGTAACATAAAAGACAATTGGTATTAAATTAGTAGTGAATTTACTAGAACAAGGCTCGCATCTTAATAAGGAGATAATACTGACACTACTTTTCGTTAAGAGGGGCGCTGGTTACACAGAAGTGATGTGAAT
>LQNS02277812.1:835156-849660 GCA_001587735.2 Parhyale hawaiensis
GTACAGAAAACAGTCGGCTAAGGCTGGGTGTAGCGAACTAATTAACACTAGTTAGCACGGTTAAAGGTAATTCAAAATAGGGAGAAAAGTGGGATGTGAAATTTAGAAGATATAGGCCAGCTATATAACTGACATAATTATCGTAACGAATTCTGTATGCCAGGAAAACGAAAAGATCCAAATATTGAACAAATCAAAATCATGTATTCCTCCCAACGGGCAAATTTTTATCAACTGCAGCTATTACGCTTAGTTTTACGTCAGATAATTCAAAGCGCGATCACTCATCCTGAGTCATCCATTCCTCCGAAGAGCCGGTGTAGGCACAACTTTGTGTACGCCACAAAATGTCATTAAAATGTTAGCCGTCAAATAAGTTTCCCTTACATGTGTCACAGAGCAAGTTACTTATACAATATATACAATCGGCATCGCTGTTGCTGGAAACATGAGGATTGGGTATAATTGCCTTGTGAAGGAGCTGTTCCTCGATAACTGCAAAGTTTCATTGACGAAGAAAGAGCAAGTTAAGGATATCTATTGAAATTTGGAGTGAAATAAAACTCAAAAATGGTGCACTTCTCTGTTGTTGTTTTTTTTTTTTATGGGGAGGGGGGAGGGACACAGTAAGACCTTCGGACGAGTGAACCCGTTGACGTGAATTACTGTTCATCTCGGCCTTACAGGACAAAATTAGTAAGCTATAAACTATAGGTCTTGTTCGATACGCGATAATAATGATTAAATAAGTTACTGATTTATATAGAGCACCCTCATACCACATAACGTACATTCTGCACATAGTTATACAAAACCTCTATAATAGCAATAGGTACACAGTTTTACACATAGGTATACTCGTCACCATCATCACATTAATTCATTGACATGAAGAACTAACATTAAGTACCAGATTACACAAGCTACATGTTATGCAATGTTGTATTGAGATTATAGTAGAAAACTATGCCTCCACACGTGGGAGAACTAACTGATTTATCTATCTACAACTGGTAGGTGTACATCTACGATGGGTTGCACTTAGGCCGGCTGCAGACGATAGTCTTATCTCCTGTGTTTTCACTTCACCGCGTTCGAAGACTTCGCACTGTCCATGCAGACACGACTGTGTGTCTACCAAAAGTTTCGATAAAATGTTTACCGTCGTATTCTCTGGCTTAGGCCGTGTCACTAGTGCAGCGTCTTTTCTAAATGGTAGCGAATGTTGTCTCAGAAAGCAGTGCTCGTTTTTGTTGTTTACACAGACCCAGCGACGCATTCGAACGCGGTGAAGTGAAAACGTGGGATATGAGACTATCGTCTGCAGCGGGCCTAAGGGCAACCCATCCTAGATGTTATTAAGAAACAACTCAGGCTTGACTAGTTCCAAACACCAGGCACGTGCGCTGGCGGCTTCGATTTAATTGTTGACTCTAGTTCCAGGCGTTGGGTTTATCGTTACCTGCGAGACTGCCGTGAATTTAGTCCAACCCCTTAAAGTGGAGCCTTCATTCAGCTCAACAGAAGCAGGACTCTTACATGATCGGGATGACCTGTAGCTGCTGGGTGTAGTGTAACAAGCCTGCTGCTGCTTCTGAAAACAGTCTTCGTTGCTGCTTGCTCATATGAGCTGAGTTAGCTAATACGTTTTCTCTGTTTTTTACCGTTCTTGTTTTTTGCTTGTTTCGCTTGTGTTTTCTCATATTAGTCGCTAAAATTTATATGATGGTGCACATTACTCATGGTAGACTGGGTCTATATGCATGCCTGTTATTATATTGATGACTCAGTTCTTGACAAAATTTACACCAGTATCATCGTTATATACTGGCCCCTTTGTCTAGTAGGTTATCGTTTATTCCTATAGACTCTTTCTATTGTGACACTGCCACATTGGGAAAGATGTTCAGTCGCCCGACAGAGGGCTATGCGAGAGTCGCTGGCATATCATTGCAAGGCTGCAGCTAATTATCTTACTCTCTCTCTATTAATTTTGCACTTGTGTGTGAACGCGCTCTTTAGTCCTAATGTCTGCAGTAGTGATGGCTCGGGTGATAATTTTTAGACATCCGCGGATGCGAATCATTTAGCGGGTTTTAGAGTTCTGATATCCGCGGACGCGGTTGCGGATGTTACCATCTCAGCATCCTCGAAAGGTGCGAATGTCCGCTCCATCACTATTTACTGTATTTGTTTATCATAGATTTCTCTACAGGCAGGAGGTGTTCTTGGATTATTCTATTGCAGCTCACATTAAAAATGTCGTATACATTCATTTCTTAATAACATTACAGCTATGAATGTGCAACCTAATTAACAAGGCTCAGCGTCATCACACACCAAGCTAGTTGACCGAATTTGCATCACAATCTAGTCTATTGGTGAAGGCTGAGTGTATTCACGTATATGGCAATAGCTCATAGAGGGCCGGGGCGTATGTTCCGGTGTCTCTTTGGGAATGGGCCTGTTAGTTCGTCTACTCCCGCCTATCTAATCTAATCTATTCTCCCGTGTATGGGCTCCTCTTTGTATGCCTCTGTCCCTAGTCCCCAGAATATCGTTTACTGGGAACGTTTAGACGCATTAGTGAAAATATCGTACGCTTATCATCATATTATAATTCTGCTTGTTTATAGTTACTTACTAAGTTACTTACTCGTCTGTTTAACCATATATTTCAATTCAGTATAAAGATACCAGTGGACCCGTGCGTGACAAGTTCACGCAATAAATTGATAGATTTGCTCTCTTCTCTGACTCATTGTTTTTACATATTCCCGCTCTCGTTTTTATTACAATTTGACTGCTTTTAGCTCCGCAACTCGAGTCATAGTAACGAAGCCAACGTTCCCGTCTGCAACTCCAGAGAAGTCAAGTCAAACGAGCTTAGATCGACTATGACGACCCAGTTGAGAGTGCCACATGCCGATAGGTACATTCTTACGATGGCCAGTAACAATACTGCAGGTTTTCGTTAAAGGCAACAACGTACCTAATTATCAACTGGTGGCAACACATTTGAACCGTGTTATTTAAATGAACAAGTAGATTCAGTTCAATAACATTTATTTAACACTGTGCAGTCACAGAACATTGCTGGAACGAACAAATTCTGGCAGTTAAACGGACCTCTTTTTTAGAAATGGACATTTCGACAGATGTCAAACGAACAATACGCAGTTTCCATACATATTTTCTGTAATTTGGAACTGATTATAGAAGCAATAGAATGAACCGATTCGTCCCGATTCACTCTTTAGTAATCTGTTTAGCCAAGAGCTTTTTTTTAGCATAGGAATACAAGAGCTCACCGTGGTTAGCGTCCGTATCAATTGATTTGCATCATAATCTTCAGCCTAATCTTTATCTTTATATTTTTAAATCATAGCTCAAAATACTCCATTAATTCAAATAATTCAGTATTCAATTATTTTTAAAATGATAAAATTGTTGTTTATATAATTTGAAAAAAACTATAACAAACGATTATACATGGATAAAACTTGAAAACTGCATTTGGTTGGTGACTATTTCATTAGTAAATTTTTTCTCATACCGTAGTCCGAAACGTTGCACATGTTTTTATTAAACAATATATGTGTTGGGCGCGATCGATCCATCGATCGCGCTGTTGCAAACGATCGATCGTTCAAACGCGCAATTATCGATCGATCGCGCAAAAATGCAAAAATCGATCCTAACGTAACTTAACAACCTAAGTTAATTATATAGTTAAAAACTAATTATAGTTAACTAACTAACTAATTATATAGTTAAAACTAATTAAATATGATGCAACATACTCAGAAATAGGGAGAAAGTTGAAGAAAAACATTGATCGTCCGCGCAAAACAATCGATCGATGGGTGCGCATTCGATCGATCGATCGATCGTCCAAATCCATCGTTCGCGCGTAACATATGCAGCACGTTGTCTAATTTGTTGCTCCTAAATAGCCCCTACATAATAGCACGCATCCTGTGTCAGTATTAAGAGTTACAGAAAGAATTGAGTTAAAAAAGGGACAGGTAAACAGTAGAATTGAAAATTGAGCGATAATTTTGGGTGAGTTCCATTACCAGGGCGATGTGCAAGAGGACAAGAGCAGCCCCGCCACATCAAACATTTGAATCGATACACCAGCATAGCTCTCAATAACATGAATTATGGCAGATAGAAATTTTCCCTGTCGACGTTATTATTACTCCCTGGTCTACACTGCTGACAATCTGATACATTTGTGGGCTAATTTTTCCATGTAGGGAAATGCTTTGATCTCTTTAGTTGTGAGGAATTTCCTATGAAATTAAATGATTCGTGCATAAAAGTTCATTACCCAACAATGCAATAATTTTTTATTAACAGTTATACGGACACATGATGCGTACTGTTATGTAGAGACTACGTAGATTCAAAAAGAATTTAAAGTAGCTACAAACTATAAGCGAAAACATATGAATATGGGAAAAAATTTTCAATTGTAAAAATAAAATAGTCACTGTCGCAAAAAAAATATTGATATATATAAACTTACGATTGCATTTTTCATTTTTATGTTCATTTTACTTATCAAATTATGTTTAGACTTTTATTGAATAAGAAGTTAATTAGTATTTTTTTTGTGTTTTTAAGTAAACTGGAAAGAATTTGGGATGTCTACCGAGGTGAAGAAAATAATGTTAATTACATGGTACGCACAACATCGTCAACGACTGAGTTAATTCAACGCCGTGTCATTTTTTATGGCCATTTTTGCAGCGGTTCAGGGAGCGTAAGGCTTCACTGGCCGTAATACCTTTAAAATCATATACCTACAAGTTTTCCAAGAATGCAATGTGGTCACTAATATGCCTACAAGTACACAGTAAGCGTAACCGATATCATTACACTAGCTATGGGTCCAGTCCACAGTTCATTTACAGAAGATAGTTGTGTCAAATTTGGGTAAATGCGCTTCGCTCCTAAATTTCCAGGTTTGTGACGTCAAAATTACGTCACACCGCTGTGGAAATATCAAAGATTCCTCGCTGCAACAGTGGCGTGACACAACTATCTTCTGTAAATGAACTGCGGTTCAGTCAAGTAGATAAATAAGTGGCCACGCTCAGGGAAATCACACGGGTACACTGAACCGATCGACGCCTGCAAATGTCCCGGCCGCGCTATCGTCGTTCATGACGGATTTATGTGCGTGTTGTGTACGCAGATCGTGTGCGTGTGATCGGCGTTCAAGTTGGTGCGCCACGCTGCTCGCTGTATCGCTGATTAAGTTGGGTTAGGTAAGGTTAGGTTAGGAAAGGTTAGAAATGTTAGGTTGGGCTGGGTTAGTAAGGTTAGGTTAGGGTAGTGTTTATTTTAGTGGTGGCGCTCGCAGCAAAACTGACTTGAACGCGCAATCGTCGTGAACAGGAAGCAAAGAGCGTAACGGAGACTCACGAAAAATTAGCACAAAAGAGTGACGTCATCATCGACAAATCTATGGCTGAGCAGAGTAGGAGTATTTGAACTAATTTAACCAGAAAAATCGTCTTAAATTGCAAAATTCATCTCTAGGGTATTAATATGTTAAGAGAATATATACTAATTTAGCAATTATGAACTGTGAGCAGCGGTACAGCCGAGGTCATTGTGTTGCGGCTAGGCTTTGTACTATGGATGTAGAGAGATTCTAAAGATGGGAGTTCTATCGGAGTCGAGAAGTCAATACCAGAAAAGTGCGTGCTGTGGGAACTTTCACAGCACTAGCGCCGAATTTGTTCCCTTTTGGCGATTTAACTTCTTTTTCTTAATTGAAGCCTTATTTACACTTCATATTCTGTTCACAGTGCTCTTCACAGAACATTTTATTCCCTACCAACATCTATAAGCACCATTATAGCCAATTCTGTAGGCGAGAAAAACCACAGTAACAGTTAGCCTATTACTCGAACTTTCTGCACTTGGCGACAACATTGTACAGTATTTTGCAGCTCAAGTAGCTGGCCAGTCATGAGCGGGAGATTGAGTAAAATAAATCGAAAAAATACGGTGATATGTTCAAAAAAACAACCTACGAAGGTCAAAAGTCACACACTCAAATACTTCAACTCGTCGATGTGATGTAAATTTGCTACGTGCGGTCACAGCTAATTTTTATTTTAATCCTATTGAGTCCTCCAGTTGCATTCTTTGCTTCCTGGTCGTGAACGACGATAGTGCGTCCCGGCCGATCAATGTGTTTGAAGGGCAATAGTTGCCATGTGAAATTCGCCGTTCAATACTCTCAATTGAGAAAAAGATGTACCAGTGAATATATACATACAAGGGTGATATTTGACTGAAAGAATTAATTTTGAATTACATGTGGATGAAATTCCACCTTAGCGCAAGATTCAAGATTGTGTCATCTGTAGCACTCTCACGGGCATAGAAGTTCTTTGTTTTCATTGGTTGTTTACAACTTTAAGCTTTCTAAAGTGCACAAAAATGTTTACTCAGTTCTTAAAAAATTAATGTTTCGGGAATGTTTTTCCAGCATCAGAATGTAAAAAAAAGAAAAATAAACAAAGCACGGATACGTTTCTTAAACGGATAATATATTTAAAACCATCCCTTCAGTAAGAAAAACTTTTCTGGTATTGACTTCTCGACTCCGATAGAACTCCCATCTTTAGAATCTCTCTACATCCATAGTACAAAGCCTAGCCGCAACACAATGACCTCGGCTGTACCGCTGCTCACAGTTCATAACTCATCTTAATCCTCTCACTGTACAGACATCGACATCCGGACCCTCCGGGTAACATTCGGGACGGTAAAGATTGCGAGCAGGAAATTGTTGCTAATAGTGCTAATAATAGTGCTAATCCTGAGAAAATTTCTTCCAGCAGTAGGTATATATGAACCAAAAAATCTTGATCCAGCCAGTCAGACTGAGTCAGTCAATTTTTATATCAATAATTGTACGCACACATGATGCGCATTATTATATAAAGTGGATACGTAGGTGCAACAAAATAGAACAAGTATATGTAAAGAAAAACCACTCGTTATTGCAGACTACCAGACTTTGAAACGATAATAGCAAAAATAACTTGCTGTAAAATACAGTTGATTAAAAAAAATGACGCAGGACTGCATTGTAAATGTTTTTATCATTATAAATTCGGCAACTTTAGACGCGAAGTTCATATGAAGGTGGGAGATAAAAGCAGACGATACTCTTATGTCCTGTGTTTTCACTTCACCGTGTTCGAATACGTCGCTGGGTCTGTGTAAACAACAAATGATAGCACTGCTTTCACAGATGATATTCACTAACAATTTGAAAAGATACAAGACACTGCCCTAATGACACGGCCTAAGCCAGAGAATACGACGGTAAACATTTTATCGAAGCTTTTAGTAGACACACAGTCGTGTCTGCATGGACAGTGCGAAGTCTTCGAACGCGGTGAAGTGAAAACACAGGACATAAGACTATCGTCTGCAGCGGGCCTGATCGAGCGTTTAGGCTCCTGCAGAGAGGCATTATGGCAGCCTTCGTAGACATTTTTGGTAGCCTTCGCTGACATTTATGGCAGCATTCGTAGACGTGTGAGGTAGACCTTGTAGGCAGTTGTAACAGTGGAGGAATTTATCGCATTTTTGGACCTAATCAATGAAGCGTTTGCTTATAACCAGACAAACCGGCAGGCTACTGCCGTCAAGATGAGTCTGTTTGTGGAAGACACGTCTGCATTTTCACTGTGATATACAGTACACGCATGTACTGTGTACTCCACGTGAATAGGTGGACAAGCTACCCTCCATAAGCAGAAAGTATCATTAGATTCAGTGTTTTACCAGCCTAGACGCAGCGACTCGATTCAAGAGTGAAGCTCTACTGAAAATAAATGTAACGCTTTTCATCAGTAGGAAGATTTTATCTCGGCATTCCTGCTGGAAAAACTCTGTGGCCTCAATGCGCCACTACTGGCGGGAAAAAGGCGCAAAGAATAGAAAAAAAAAGACACTCGAGTGGACGGCTCCATTTGAGGCCTTCCACACGAGAGAGAGAGAAGTCCCACGAACCAGGTTGGCTATCTCGATCGACAGCCCACCTCGAGGAACAGAAATCGTGAATAGAGAAGCTACCTAACTTTACTAATCTAACCTCGTCAGCAGGAACTGCGGCCAGATGAAACATCCCCTGCGGAAAAGGCACTTCGGACTCTTGGGTTCGTGAGGCTCAAATATATGTAGGTATTGCGGCAGGGACAGGGCCCGCCAGAATATATCCCTGAGGACCCATCAGCAGATAAATTCTCACAATTTTCAAATAACAAAACTTATATTAACTATGTAGCTGAAATAAAGTCGTTCAACGATTTAAGGTAATGACACTACAAGTCATGTAAGATTTGAAGCTAATCCTGCGCTAGTACGGGAACTTTTAGTGCTCAAGAAGTGAAAATAAAACGAATGAAACTAATTGTACTAATTATAATTTTCATCACGTAACATAAATAGGTTTATTTTAGTGCAATTCATAATACATTTGAAAAGAAAATAGCGCTCCGTAGCACGGAATGTATTTATATATAAAAACAATGACAAATTGTCAGGACAAGCGGTAAACAATGCAATTGCCAAAACATTGAAAAAAAAAAAGTTTATTCGGACATATTTATACGAGAAGATACAAGGAAGTAGGCAATGTACTATAGTATTCAGGGTGTTACAATATCCCTTTAGTGCCTACAGTACACATATGATGACATTACATGTAGTGTTATTCCTACGAAAAGTGATGGTCTATTGAGGCACTGAAGGGATACGCTTGTTACGGGCTTCGGCTGCTAGTGGAGAATATCAATATTAACACCTTTTCATCAATAAAAAAAATTCAAAATCGCTTAGTTTGTGAGATTATCATGTAAATAATGAACACTGATTATTAGTTACCTACACAAGCTACATGCACTCTGCTCATTAATACACACGAGGGTAGTTCTAATACTCAATAACAAGAAATAGTTTTTATTAGAAAGGATCTCATGACAGTAATTGTTCAAATGTCTACCATGAACATTGATACAAGCACGACACCTTCGTCCAAGATTCCATGGGTCTCAGCGATATCTCCAGCAGCAACTGCAAATCGGGCGACAAGGTCTTCTTCCGACTCGGCAAGTGTGTCATAAATAAAACTTTTCATACGCCCCCACAAAAAAAAAAATCTAGTGGAGAGAAATCAGGTGATCTTGGTGGCCAGGACACAGCACCATTACGACCCATCCATCCATTTGCAAATAATATTGAAGGTGGAGGAAATGTCTCACAGTCAAGGGGGCATAATGTGGGGGAGCTCCATCGTGTTGAAACCAAAGTCTTCTGCGAATACCCTATGACACATCGCCCGATGAAACCAGAAGGACTTCTTCAAGAAAGACTGTAAACATTCCCGGTGAGACGCTCTGGCAAAATGTATGGGCCAATGATTTGATTGCGAACGATACCTGCCCAAACATTGACAGTGTAGCGATGCTGGTGGCGATGTTGATGGATGACATGAGGGTTGTTCTGCTGCCATACGTGAAAATTATGAACATTAAAAAGTCCATCACGGGTGAAGGTAGCTTCATCCGTGAACAGCACATGTTCTGCAAGATGGGGATCTTCTAACTCCTGAATTCAGAAACCACTGCACGAATCGTTCACGAGGGGCATAATCTGTGGGAAGTAGACCCTGGACTCTCTGGAGGTGATACGGATGATAAGTATTCCGGTTCAACACACGCCACACTGCAGTATGATCTTGAATTCCCGTAAAATTTTCTAAGCCCAATATCTCAAAAAATAAGCGTTATTCGATTGTTTCAAGAAAAAGTGTCTATTTTGATGTTCTCTACTAGTGGCCGAAGTTTGTGGACCTTTGCACCAAGAATCTTGCAACACCCGTATTCTGCAACACCTGGCGACTAGTGCTTGCATTGGCTAAAACCCTAGCGGCGCTAGGCACAACTCTGAACTTTAGTACTAGTATTAAGTTTTACACAGGCGCAATCATTGCGAGATAATGTCGCACTGCGCTGTAGAATTAATAAATAGAATTCAATTAAATTAAATTAATAAATAGAACTAATAGAAATGGTATACTGTACATATTTTCGGCAACAGTTGGAATATGATATTGTAAAGGCATTTTTTGTGTTAATTATGTATTTATAGCACTATAGGCTATAGGCTTTAGGCATTATAGGCATTTATGGTAAATATCTGGTAGATTCATCAGTACTATATAATAATTCAAGTGATGTTTTTATTTCTTCGTTTATCTATATTCATATCTTTCCTCTCACGCTCTATGGGAATAAGATAGGAAGAAAATGAGCTCATCCTAAGGGGCACGTCTTCTCACGCTCTAAAGGAATAAGGTAGGAAAGAAATAAAGAGCTGGGAGGAAGACGGCATCGTATACGTAAATACACTCTGATCGTACACGGGAGCTCCAGCAGAGGGACCTGAGCTCGCCTGCATGACCGTGTCTGGACATGTTCAAAGATGCCACTGACTACACGATAGAATATGTATCTAACTTTTCGGGCAAAAGGCTGAATTTTTATTTTAGAAGCCCTCTGAAGGGTAAGACAGAAAGTACAGGAGACAACGGCGGTCTTGCCGAACTACTAATTTTCTGCCGTCGTTTATAATGGCGGCTCGAGCCTCTGGTACGAAATGAAGCTCAGAAAAGGAATCAAGACTTGCATATGAAATCTCATAGTCCGTTATGATATCAAGGCCGGTATACGAAATAAAGGCCGGCAATTTCACAAAGTTTCCCAGGAAATTTGAGGAAGAGCCCCTCAATTCATTAGGAAAGTAACCATGAGCTCTAGGCGCAGGCTCTGCACCTAGAGCATGCGTTGCTCGAGATCGTGTCTCGTCATCTGGCGTGAAGCAGGGATCTCGAGTCTCCAGGAGAAGATCCATAGTCTCAACAGCGTTTTGGGCTTCCCGGTGTTGCAAATGCTTCATTTGGGTTGTATAACCTGTCTGTGGGAGCTCAAGCGTGAAGTTTTAATAATAATAATAATCGCTTCAGTCTACTCATGGCACAGAATCACCAGGGGCCGGCAACCAAGAGACAGATACTTGAAACTGTAGAGCTGGTGAAAGTCAAAAGGGATTTCCCATACCGCATGTGAACGCTGGGATCTATAGGCACGGTACCGATATGTGTAATGAGATCGTACAGCATTTATATTAATAACTATATGGCACAGAATTTATATCAATGAGAATTCACCGGGCAAAGCATTCACAATTATGATGAAAAAGGACAGCCATTACAGTAGGTAGCTACCTATGATTAAATGGGAAAGCATTTATATCAATATATGTATTATCAGAGGGCACAGCATCAATATAAATTTAATAGGGACGTTGTTAATGTAATAAATATTGAGCGGAAGCGCGTCAATAATAACTACACAATGAAAGGGCACAGTATCACTAATTCAATAATGCTAGACATAAGAAGCGGTCGGTAAATACGATTAAAATTAAGACAGAAAAACACGCGTGTTGAAGACAAAGAGAAGCGCCTGTTCAACAATTCTTAAGTTATATATGTAGTGAATAAAATTCGAATTATATGTTTCAAGAACAATACCATGCCTATAGACTAGTAGTTGACCATATACCGTAGGTACTAGCTAACATAAAAACAGATTTCCCTATAGTGTTAATGTACTATTATGATAAAATAGGTAATGAGGGAAACCTGTTCGAAAATCAATTACAAATGTGTTCAATACATAGTATATATAGTTTACGTTGTTGAAATCATGTTTTCAATGACATAATAAAATTTATATCTTGAATTTCAGCTAAAAGTTAAATTTGTAATCTAAGTATAACTACATCCAAAGTACTTCTTGGATTATTATTATTATTATTTTTACATGGGTATTGTCCCGCTATTTCTGAAACTTAGACAATCAATAGCGATCTAAGATTGATTTACTCGACTACAGCCGGCACCACAACGTTGTGCTCAGGTGGCAAGAGATGAAGGAGGAAACAAGAAGAGGACAGAAGAAAGAAGCGTCCGTGCGGACGGCCCCTTCTGTGGCCCTCCGCACGGGCGAGGTAAGAGCCCCGCAGAAAAAGTTGGTCACATCGATCGGGGACCCACCTCGCGGGACAGAAAAGAAATATAGAGGACCTACCTACCTAACTCTACAAAAAGTAACCTCAGCAGGAACTGTGACCAGATGCTACATCCCCTGCGGAAAAGGCATTCGGAACCCTTGGGTGCGTAATGAACAAACATATTGTGGCAGGGAAAGGGCCCGCGACAATATGCCCCTGAGGGCAGTACTTCTTGGAAATATCATGGATACTTATTTCCACTTTCTTCTCACATTAAAGCTTTGTTTACAAACCACACAGATAGAAATATCTATTACCTCACCCAGGCAATATAAATTATTTGCCAGGGCTTATAAGTACGTTAATACCATGACTAGAGAAGTTGTCAATGAATTTCATTTAATTTATGTTAAACCTTCGGACAAAAAGAACACGATAGCTACTCGTTGCACTGACTAGCGTGGGTCATCAGTACCATTACGGCCCGTCTCCAATTACAGCATCGCACTAGCTACAGTAAGTCGCTACCTATTTGTAAACGCACACATTGAACGTACCGGGTAAAGATAAAGCAAGTAATTCAACAACTGGTACGTCCACATGCACTGGTTCATGTTGCAAGTAGATGTATTCCGATTTCCAAGGCTTCCACGGCTGCAGTCGACCAAAGGAAGTCAGAACTAAGTCTAATATGGAAGACTCTTCAGTGATTATTACTATTATGTTCACTAGTATAAGCCTCCGCCTCCTCAGCCAGGGGGATGAAAGGGAAAGAGAAGAGACAAAATAGCATGACGATAGAACGTGGAACCCATGCACAAAGGTTTTCCCACGCAGGATCAAGGCCCAAGGAACAGCAAAGAATGAAAAGAAAAGATATCAACAACAGGAGTATGAAAGTGGAAGAAAGGAGAGTGGGCACCAAGGGAAGACGTCCTGAAGGCCTGAGCCTCTAAAGTGACCTACAAGGCTACATGGGGGGGGGGGGGAAGGGCAGACATTGGAAGGGCAGACCCAATTAACCTAACCCTGTGGCCCGCAATGCCCCTCTCATAAATGATCGCTGCACTCCCCCCCCCCCCAATCACTGGAGAAAAGTAGAAATAAACTAATAAATAAATAAACACCACAGTTGAAGTGCAGAAAATTCAACAGTGAAGCTCCGCCCTGCACATCACACTTTGACGGAGATGAAATAGTGAGGGCAGTACTCGTTTCTGTTGTACTTCACAAACACGGAGGGAATCTTGAGATCATCAACAGTGGTGTCGCTGAGGGCCCCCGACTTGAGGGCGGGAGGCCGCACCATACCTTCGCCCCCCAGGGCGACGCTCCCCACGTACACGTCAGCCACGGCCAAGATGACGGGGCTGTTGGAGTCTTCCCCGGAGAGGCCTGCGGCGAAGTGTTGGGCGACCGCAGCACTAAAAACATACTTAATACTAGCAGTTGTTATATTAAATTATTATGAGCATTAATATTAGCTATATTATGAAGTTCAAGTCTCCATTTCCACAACAAAGGCGATACCACATTATTATTATCTTCATTAAATGAATAGTTTAACCACCGTTTCTGCCAAGGGGCGATCCGCAGAGTGATGCTAGTCGGCCAGGAGACTCGAGTAGATTAGATTAGATTAGATAGGCGGCAGTAGGCGAACCAAAAGGCCCATTCCCAAAGAGACACCGGGACTTACACCCCGGCCCTCTATGAGCTATTGCCAGTAGGGAAATTATATCTCGACCTCGGCTCTCCTCTGCCAAAAGTATAAGTTGGCTCAGGGCACTACTACTGGCAGGAAAAATTCGCAACGAATAGGAAAAGACACTCGAGGTGACGGCCCCTATTGTGGCCTTCCAAACAAGAGAGACTAAAGATATTCCGCGTACAAGGTCGGCTATTTCGATCGACAGCCCACCTCACGGAACAGAAAGGGAAATATAGATAACCTACCTAACTTTACAAAGCTAACCTAGTCAGGTGGAACTGCGACAAGCTGCAACATCTGCGGAGACCGAACTTGGGACCCTTGGGTTTGTGAGACCCAAATTGGCGAGATCACAAAGGAAGAAAAAAGGGACATACAGTACGACGATAGACATGGGGAACCCATGCACGAGGGTGTTCCCACACAGGATCAACGCGCATGGGAAGAGCAAGTCGGGAAAGAAGAGGAAGAACAGATGGAAGAAAGATCAGTAGGAGTAAGAGATGGGAAGGAAGTAATACCTTGAGTTACCTTGAGAGTCTTCGGAAGAAGTCCAGGTGACGTTTCTCACATCACCTTACGTGTGTGGAGTCACTCTGCTGGGTGTCTTCTGTGGTGCCGCAGTTTGCGACCGAAGAGAGAGCCAGCAGCGAATTATCTCCACAGTGCACGTAAC
>LQNS02277812.1:1148054-1160677 GCA_001587735.2 Parhyale hawaiensis
ATGGCAATAGCTCATAGAGTGCCGGGGCGTATGTTCCGGTGTCTCTTTGGGAATGGGCCTATTGGTTCGTCTACTGCCGCCTATCTAATCTAATCTAATCTAATAACCCGAGCCCCCACCCCCACCCTCCAATTCCTGGTCTGGTATGTGCACCATACAGCTCTGCATACCAAGCACTTGCCGACTCAGCCCTTCGGATGTCACAAAACTCACCCCGGCAGCACTCTCGTTGTTTGCGACGATTTTGCATACAAGTAAGCTTTCTTGCGCGTGTCACCACTAAAATAAACACTACCTAGCCTGACCTAATCTATCCTAACCTAACCTAACATTATGACTGAACCTAACCTTACCTAACCTAACCCAAACTAACCCAACCTAACCTAACCTTACTAACCTAACATAATCTGCGATACAGCGAGCAGCGCAGCGCACGAACTTGAACGCCACCCGCACCCACACGATTCGCGTACACAAACATGCGCACAAATCGTCGCAAACGACGAGAGTGCACCCCGGCAGGTTCGATCCTGGTAGGCTCGATTTTAACATCTCTAACAAGTCCATCAAATTTCATAAAGATTCGTTTATAACTTTTATTGAGTTATGTTGCAGATAAACATTCTGACTGACGTTAGTCAAAACCACAAACTGAAAAAAGCTCATATACTGCTCTCAGAGGAGACGTCGACAGGCTTACCTAATATATAACGTTTCGGGACGTATGTCCCATCTCCATAAGTATAAAACATTAAGTCTAAAAGGAATTAATTTATTTCAACTATAGTAGTATTTAGGGGCAGAAATGTCGCCAGGAGGAAGCATAAATAAAAGGCGAATGACCTGGGTAGGCTCAGAAGCTCCTAATATCAATGCTTGTCGAACGATATGGAAACAGTAATCTTAGTACAGTCATCGTGCAGAGGGATCAGAGCATGGACAGTCGGAGGAAAAATCAGTAGTGGTTCGAAATGAGAGGTACAGATGGAAGCATTATATTGAGGCTGGGTTATGCTTCATGGATGTAGATCGACTCTAGGATTATGAGTTCTAATAAGCTGAAAAAGTCGATGATGGAAAAGTCTTTCATGCTAAGAGTATGCTTGTTTTGTTCTACTTGAAGAAGTGGAGCAGATTCTGTAAATTTTACAAGTGGAAATTTAAACCTGTTCTGCTAGATATACTTCATGATGGTCAACGCGGGTTTTGTAATGCTGTTCAGTGCTGCCCGCATACAAAGCATTGCAGCTCCAGCACTGAAATTTATGGACAAACTGGACAGATGATTTGCTGGAAGTATGTCTTTGAACTTTCTGTTGGATCCAATGGTGAATGTGTTTTTGTAAGAGAATCTGAAAATTATATGCGGGTAGTCTTTGGAGAGAAAAATATCATTGAGTAGACTGAATTGACAGTGGTTTTAGGGTAGAGCGGAGGGGAGCAGAAAACTTCGAATAAGTGCAAGCTATTTCTGGACAAACCATTTAATCCCGGCATTACTAAACCTACTGTTTGTGCTATTCTCTCACCCAGGCCTCTTACAACTGTCTTCATTTCAATTTGATGCCCATCACTCGTGTAATATGTTGTGGACTCAGAATGTATTGAACTGTAGACGATCTAAGGGGCTTGATTTAGTTTTATTAAATTTCATAGTATTTTCCTGACCATCGGAATCAAGTCCCATGCATTATGCGTACGAATTAGCTTCATTATTGTGGGCAATGCCCCGCTAATACGGGAAAGTTCATCCACATTAACCCCGTTAAGTACGATTTTTAAAATCTTGCAGTTTGGTAGGAATAACATACAAACATCAGGAACTGCTCTGTCAATATACTCCGGTTAGTGCTATAAAGGGGATTGATTTACTTACAATCAAAGCGTAAAACACTAAGAATTTATCAACTTTAAATTGAATTGTGTTCGTGTCGTTAAGTAAGCCAGTAAATGTTAAAATTTACAAATTTTCCCCAGTGCGGCACTACTGCCGACAGGTGGCGTTAACATCTTTTTCATTTCACCAGATTATTCAGAATTCCAGTGACGAATTGTCTGCCTGTTTCGTTCCCGTAACTTCTTTTTATTTGCAATTTTACTTCTGTAATGACAAACAAAGCAACGGCAACAACAAAGACATTAGCCGAGAAAATGCCTTTACTACCAACATTTCACTGCAGGCTTGTTTGAAGTTGTGAACTGAGCTTTTTACGACCAGCCGGTTAGAGGGACCAAATCAGCAGGTCGCGATGTGGACGGATTAAGCAGAATCGCCTGTAATAGGGGCTTCAGGTAGGTTCCCTAGCAGAATTAGAGCTGGGTATAGGGGAAGGACGGCCAGTAGAGGACGTGTTGCTGCAGCACAGTCCCATCTGGTCCCTCACAAGTGCTCATGTGTCCCGGGCTAGGACAGGGCAATGGCCCCGTCGTGTACGGTACGCTCGGGCCCAGCGAGGGCCCTGGCTTAGCGGGTCAGCGGGTCAGCTTTAGTGTGTGGCTGGGGGAACTGCGGGGGTGACGGGGTGGGGAGGTAACATGGGGGAGGAGGTAACGTGGAGGAAGGGGGGAGAGACGTACGGTGGGGAGGTGACGTGTAGTGGGGGACGTGACGTGCGTTGGGAGGTGAAACGAGGTGGAATGAGACGTGTGGTGAGGAGGGGACACGGGGTGGGAGGGGCGCTGTGTGTGAGCAGGGACGTGTGCCGGAGGAGCACCCAAGGGAAAGGGTTCCATAAAATCGATGTCTCATATGTATAGTCCATTGATGTGAGCCATTGTACGAACTACGGCTGGTGTCTGCGGCTGTAGAGGGAACAAGACACAGGGATGTAAAGGGAACAAGACAAAGGGATGTAGAGGGAACACGGCACAGGGATGTAGAGGGAACAAGGCACAAGGATGTAGAGGGAACAAGACACAGAGATGTAGAGGGAGCAAGACACAGGGATGTAGAGTGAACAAGACATAAGGATATCGAGGTAACAAGACAAAGGGATGTAGAGGGAACAAGACACAGAGATGTAGAGGGAACAAGACACAGGGATATATAGAGGGAACGAGAAAGAGACATAGGCTGTAGAGGGAAAGAGACTCAGTGCTGTAGAGGGAACGAGGCACAAGGCTGTAGAGGAAAAGAGAAGCAGGGTTGTAGAGAGAAAGAGACACAGGATTGTAGAGGGAAAGCAATATAGGGTCGAAGAAGGAATTACATACGGGGCTGGAAAGGAAAATAGACACGTACAGGGCTGAAGAGGGAAAGAGACACAGGGCTGTAGAAGGAAAGAGACACAGGGCTTTGACGGGAAAGAGGCCCAGGGCTGTAGAGGGAAAGAGAGTGACAGAGGGCTGTACAAGGAAGGAGATACAGGGGTGTAGAGGGAAAGAGAGAGAGTAACAGAGGGCTGTAGAAGGAAGGAGACACAGGGCTGTAGAGGGAAAGAGAGAGTGACAGAGGGTTGTAGAAGGAAGGAGACACAGGGGTGTAGAGGGAAAGAGAGAGTAACAGAGGGCTGTACAAGGAAGGAGATACAGGGGTGTAGAGGGAAGAGAGAGTAACAGAGGGCTGTAGAAGGAAGGAGACACAGGGCTGTAGAGGGAAAGAGAGAGTGACAGAGGGTTGTAGAAGGAAGGAGACACAGGGCTGGAGAAGGAAAGAGACACAGGGCTGTAGAGGGAAAGAGACACAGGGCTGTAGAGGGAAAGAGACCGTCACAACAGCAGACAGGACTGAGAGGGTAAGATGAGGGGAAAGTAAGGCGGTGTGGGGAGGTAAGTATACTGGGAGGGCGGGGCAAATTGGTGGGCGGGGCGTGCGATGGCCAATAGGAGGGCTGCATTGGCCGCCACCGTACGAGCCTACGACCGCCGCCAGACGTGAGAGTGTCGGCGCCGCGGGAGCTTGTCTGGTGCTCGTGTCGTACCGTGCAGCTGTATCGGGAACGTAAGGGTTGTACCGTTACTGCTCTACCGTGGTACCGGGAACGTAAGGGCTGAACCGTAGCAGCTCTACCGGTGGTATTTGTACCGGTAACCTTCCGGTTATACCGTGGTAACGGTAACGTAAGTTCTGGTTGGTGCCAGCTGTACAGGTGGTATTGGTAATTCACGATTTGCATCATGAAGGCTGTACCGGTGGTAAGCGTAGAGTACCGGCTGTACCGTGAAAGCTTTATGGTGGCAGCGCGATACCGGTGGCATTGGTACCGTTAACAACTGCAGCTTGGTTCCGCAAAGGCTGCACCGTTGTCACCGGTGTATCCACGACTATACCGCTCATCTTCTTCTGTCCATCATCGGCAACGACAAGCGTCCATTCATCTCTCAACTGATGATGGTAACTATGACGTACTAGTTTCAACAAGGCCTCAGAGGGTGCCCACTGTTCAGTATCAGTTATCGTTTATGTTCTGTATTGCCTCGGTTACGGAACGTGGTAGATGGCTCTGCGTTTTAGGTGGGGACTGTATCTTCTTATATCTCGCTTCAGCAGCTTCCTCTCTTCCCCGTAGTTCTTTTTTTTCACTGGTATTTTCTACTTATTGGAATTCTTTGTTGGAATTCTTACGATGTCCAGGCGACGTTTCTCACATCACCTCCCAAGTATGGAGTCACGACGCTAGGTGTTTTCTGCTGGGTCACAGCGACCAGTGAGAGAAATATAACAAACTAGAGCACTCTGAGAGCGCATACCTCCGCCAAGTAAGCCAACGGTAACAAAAACTCAAATTGGCTCTGAAACCATAATTTTCTTTGCATAAACTCCAAAATTTAATCATTTGTGCCTTTTTATATTAATAACAGCCTGTTCAATTTTTTTGAAGATCCGTTCATAACTTTTTGAGTTATACTCTTAACAAACGTTATGACAAATATGAGTCAAACATACAAACAAACCAACTGATCTGCACCAAAATTTGATCATTTGTGTCTTTTACTATTAATAACAACTCCTATAAATTTCATAAAGATCCATTCATTATTTTTTTGAGTTATTGTGCTAACAAGCATAAAATTAAAAACAGCGACGAACGAACGAACAAACCATTACTAAAATTTGGTCATCTACTCTTTGGTATATACCTAACAACTCATGGATGGATTTTAATGAAATTAACATAACTTTTTGAGTTAGGGCATCAAGAAAAATAACGTAGACAAACAAACAAACAAACGGATGGACATATCTTCACCAAAAGTTAATCATCTGTTCCTCCTAACATACCTAACAATCCCTTTAAATTTCATGCAAATCGGTTCATAACTTGTTGAGTTATCTTGGTGACAGACAAACAGAAGACAGACAAACAAGCAGACAGACAGACAGACAGACAGACAGACAGACAAACACGACGAAAACATAACCTCCTTGGCGGAGGTAATTATCTCCACAGTGCATGTAACCGCCGGTCCATCTGGTATTTTTCTTGAATTTTTGAACTCTACAACTTTCCTATCAGTGGTTTTCCGACTATGCTGAGGCATTTCATTAAACACTATTGGCGCCCGTGTAGTGAATCTATTAGAATATGATGTCCAATGGTAGGTGTAGCATTCCATCCTGCATAGGGTACGCACCGCGTCCCTACCGTCACACCCCCAACTCGGACGCGGCCGCTGGTCGCCTTTCAAGAGTAGCTCAGAGTGCCGTAACTTTTTTTGGTTACTCAGGAAATTGCAGTGCATAAGTGCTATGCACCTAAGTGTATAGCGTCCAGGCGTTAGTAGCTTGCAGCGGAGCAGTCTCCCAATGCACTTTGTTAACTAGAAAGACGCATATCATAAGTCTACGTGAAGTGGAGTAAGATTGAACTTCACTGGAAGCTGAGTACACTAATTATATATCAGTTTAAATTTCAGTCATGACGAAACCGCAAGAACGACTGCATTAACCAATTTTCCTAACTTCACCATTTCATACGTAGTCATCAGCGCAGGAACGAACTAAAGTTTCGGCCAGATCCAATTAATTTTCGAGAGTTCCATATTCGCTTTTCGATGATCTCCCGACTACTCAATTTCTCTTCGGATCCGTGGCAACTAATCCTTGGCTAAGTTTATTCTCTTCTTTTTTCTCTTCTTCCTCATAGGCCTATGTGTGATTGCTTCTATGAGCAATAGCTGGTATACAAGGCCGGAGCGTGAGCCCCGGCTGCTCTCAGGGAATGGACGCGCTCGTCCATTTACTGCTAGCTGTCTAATCTAGTCTCGGTTAGATATTTAATATTATGTGATGATGCACACTATCTAGGAAACATATGCATGGGCCTGGTCACTCACTGGTGTGACCTGTGACGTAAGCGTTCCAGCCCTTGCTGATGTAGCGGATCTCGCGGATACAGCCATTTTCCACGGAGGCATCCTCGCCATATCAGTGCGTCTCCTATCGTCACATCAATCGAGTGCAGGTTTTAAGGAAGCAAATGTTTATGTTTAAACTGCTTGCAGGGTTCATCGCTGCCATATTATTAGTCATAATTAACAGTGCATTGCGTTATTGGTTAATACATACTCTGTCATCACCGAAGTGCGTTACGAACCTGCTCTAGAGTAACTAAAGCGGATTGTGTGCCCTCTCAATGCGTACTCTTCAATAACAAAGGAGATTAACAGTCTATGGAATGCTTGTAATTTTTTTTACTAAGTTTGATGAAGCGGGTGTCTACTGTGTACTCCAATTAGCCACCAAGCAACATTTTTATACTTGTTGATTGTCATAGATTGCGTAATAAGCTCTCGCTAACGTTCATCACTTCGATATTCAGAACCCACCCGATGACGCTCCTCATCATAAACATCGCTCGTTTCTTTACGGTCGTTGCTATAGCAACCTCTCACGAGGGATTCAAATCCGGCAAAGGCGCGGCTCCTTCCA
This sequence comes from Parhyale hawaiensis, assembly GCA_001587735.2. Classification (NCBI taxonomy): domain Eukaryota; kingdom Metazoa; phylum Arthropoda; class Malacostraca; order Amphipoda; family Hyalidae; genus Parhyale; species Parhyale hawaiensis. Next base: position 1,154,926 of record LQNS02277812.1, read on the forward strand.
GATTATTTTGATAGTTCGACATGTACAGCTGCCCTGCGCGAGTACACAGTCGTAATTATAGCAACTTATTTCTACCTCTGTGAGTTTGTGCGTGTGTGACGCCCTCTCGTGGCAATTGACTGTCAACCGTCCACCTTAGCTCTGACCGGCACCTCACTAGTAATATGCGCAAGATGTCCAGAAGGTGTTGTGTCCGCGAGCTGCTCATCCTACCAATTNTAGCAACTTCTCTACCTCTGTGAGTTTGTGCGTGTGTGACGCCCTCTCGTGGCAATTGACTGTCAACCGTCCACCTTAGCTCTGACCGGCACCTCACTAGTAATATGCGCAAGATGTCCAGAAGGTGTTGTGTCCGGCACTCGACGTGTAAATAATTTCCGTTGTTAATTTTTACGATCAAGAAAAGATCAAGGTGCTCGTTATTTCCAGATTGCACGTAATTGCATTATACTATAACTAAATATAAGTCTAGTTAATATTTTAACTTCCTGAAATCAATATGTGCGACATTTTGAATATGACTGAGCATTTGTTCCTTAGCAAAATACATATGAAAGTAATGAAATCTAACTTTGTAACTGCGATCAATTGTTGTTAAGCCTCTCCCCTGCTGACCAGCAGGCCTTAGCCCTTACTGACTTTGGAGGAATTGATTGTAATCCCGATTACAAACTGCTTCTTCCGTAAGAATAACATTAATAGAAACGTAACCGATTGGTCCGAACCGGCCAACAAATTAACAATCGTTGGAGTGCACGGCGGCAATAATCCTAATCCAGACTTGGTTTAGCTCCTCAGACTTGGTTTAGCTCCTCAGACTTGGTTTAGCTCCTCAGACTTGGTTTAGCTCCTCAGACTTGGTTTAGCTCCTCAGACTTGGTTTAGCTCCTCACTGCATATGGAGCGATCGTCAGAGTTCAGATAACGGCAGTTCCTGGGCGGAACTGCAACCGCATATGAGTTAATTTAAGGGAAAAACTGGTCTGCTTGCTGATCAGATTAGTTTTGATAGTCTAAAAAATAATATTGAGGTACTTAATTTATTTCGTCATTAGGATACTGAAATTATTCCTGGAAGATTTAACTCGTCCGAAGCCTTGCATAAGTGCGTCAGCTTCCCCCTGCTGAGTCGGGGTGTAGGCGTTGACCCTCATCGTGCTTCTTCCAACAGCGCTTCCTGACGTCTCAAGCGAACCTAACTTGCTTTTAACACTGACAACAGCATCCAGAGTATCGAGACCGATACTCCTGCCCGAAGTTCCAAACAAGTTAGGCCAGCCAGGCTACGGCCTGATTTCGACAAGTCAATTGATGAAGCCTTTAATCGGATGCCGGGGCGACACTCTGCATTTACACACACAACTTGATGCAAGGATGCGAGACTCGGACGTCATTTATGCCACGGTATCTATGCTACCAATGTTAAATATGTATCGAAACGGCCGGCGAGCTGCCCATCCCACCAACCAGTTGGGCGTTGAAACGCACATGTGGCCCCCGCTTGAGAATACGGCCGTCTCAATGCGTTCCAAAGAACGCGCCCGCGACCGAAATTCGCCTCAGTGCGGGACGGTTAGTGCCCTTCACACCGACCACCAGCCGGTAGAAAGTGGGAAACTGCCGCGGGTTTGGTTCCAAAAGCTGTGCGTCAAACGTAGGTTAGCGACCAGCCCGTTTTCTTCACACCGACCACCAGCCGGTAGAAAGTGGGAAACTGCCGCGGGTTTGGTTCCAAAAGCTGTGCGTCAAACGTAGGTTAGCGACCAGCCCGTTTTCTTTTCCCAACCAACGCGCCGCAACCTTACGCCCGGAGTTGGTGTGTTCTCTCAACGAGTCGCATTTCCAAGATCCGAGAAAAATTAGTATCATGTGACTATTTTTTGTAACTGTAGCACGTTTTTTCCTCGAGCCTCGCGTAGATAATCATGTGAAGTATGGCATGGAAGCTCAGTATGCAAATCTAACCCATTAGTCAAAATATCAGTTCTTCTTGTTCTAATACACCACATAGATTTTGGTTAAACTTTGAGTTTAAATTTTCATTACTTCTCCATTTGTACCTGAATTAAAAAATTTCTAATTTGAATCATGTGTGGATTAAAAATTGTCTTTGAAGTTGAATTCCGCTTTAAATTATGATTACCCATATCCTCTTCCACTTCCTTCCGAATTCTTATTCGGATTTTAAATTCGGTTGATTCTCGAATTCAACTTGATCTTTCTATTCGGATGCACTTTCCAGTTAAAAGTTGAACTCTTGAGTCTGTTGTCGTTTTCAAATTTCTGTTCCGGTACATTTTTTCCATCCGAATCTTGTGACCGAGCGTTTGTATGTTCGCATTGTGGGGAATTGACCGTTGGTGCCATTCTAGTAAAACTGTAATTGGGACACGGCCTATATAGTCTCGCCCGGCCGTAAAAAGTTACGGAAAATATTCTGTGATGGTACAAATCTGTCATAAATATTGCTGCGAATGGATTGTAGCCGCCAACTCTTACTGTATACTCAAACGTATTTGGTCTTCTTCTCAACCTCGGACATTGTAAATGATTCTGACACTGCGGCAATATAGCTCATAGAGAGCCGGAGTGTTAATCCCGGTGTCTCTATGGCACTGGGCCTCTTGGTCCGTCTACTGCTTGCTATCTTATTTAATCTAATCTTCCAAATTCAGCTAGTCTTATCTGCAAGCATTTAGTTTAGTCTGTGGAGAAATCGAAAACACATCTGAGCTGTGTCTTGGAAATGGAATCCATCCAATGCTTTCACGGCAACAACAGCCATAACGCAAACAAATGAACACCGGTATTTCTGGGACGTCCATTTCCAGAGAGTAGCCGAAACCCAAACTCCGGCCTGTTGTCGGTATGTTCGGATGAAGAAATTAAGCTCATCTAACGAAAAACCGCCGCCACTACGATGAAGGTACTTATATATATATATGATCACTTACAACAGATTAGTTGAAGACTCTGGCCCGGTATGAAGGATACAGAGCACGACGGTGCAGTTGTAATATGAATATGTCGTGTATGAGTTTGAAATTGTGGAGGGTGCTGCTCTCATTTTTTACCCAGATGATTATTGAACGTGTTTACCGTTCAGCAATAGTCGTTCATCGTGCCAACTGCTGCCGTACTGTCGGTTTCATGTTCCTGCATGCGGTTCTTATCCATGCAGTGCCGTCATATATGATGGCAGAGAAATTGTTTCGATGCTAGCTCACTATGACTGTTGTTATCCGGACTCTCGATGCTGCTTAATTTCTTCCAGCATGATCATTTTGCCAAAATAGTACCATCATCCTTCTCGTGCTGCCAAAGAGATGGTAGATATCTAAATACAAACTAGAACCGACGTCGTCAGGAGCTCCCTGCCCGCGACCCACTTCAATGGCCTGGCTGCAACACACACACACACGCAATAATACGTTAAACTACTCGCCTGCCATCACATGCTCCCCCAGTGCAGTCCAGGACGGTAACTGCAGCAGCGACACCTCCATCTCTTTACTGGCAAGTGGTCGCCTCGCCTCTGATGCCACTGCCAGGGCTGCCAATAGTTTTTTGGGGAAATCCATATTCTTGATAAATAACTCGTGCTTTGACAGCGGAATGACAAATACACAGACACAATGGGCCCCAAAACTAAGCCTTCGAGGCTTGACCTGTTCGGGACTTCAGGCGGGTGCGCTAACTTCGACCTGCTGAATTGAGTTTCAAACATTAACCCTAAATCGCTGACTATTGAGGCTTCCAGGAATTCAATGTTGCTCGGAAAAATGGAGCTTTTAAGCAGGTCTAACGTAACCGCGTTGCTCCCAATGCAGCACAATTCAAAGTTACACAACACCAGCTGCTTTAGCAAGTTTCTGACGACTCAATCCGTGAAGGCTCAACTTTGGCGGCCAATCGAACGCTCCTTAATTCTATGGTGCGGTCTCGAGCGGAGTATCGATGGGACGGACGAATGCGTCCTGCTATGGCGATCGAGGGCAATGGAATGTTCTCAACTTCTTCGACACGCAACGGTCAATTTTCCCAAATTAGTTAATGCCTCCTTTTCCCCGTTGCACTCCAACGAAGCCATGGAGGGCTGGCCCTTTTATGGTCGGAATATTGTGTTGCGCGCTTTATATTTCAGTTGAGATTTTCTTCAGCCTCGTTGTCGTCCAGATTTCAATCCCAAGGAGTTACTCGTCTTTGTACCTACCATGACAATTTGTATACTTTCTCTTGATTAGCAATGTTGCTAGCCTCCTTGATGTCCAGATTTAAATCTTAGCGAGGTTCTCTCTTATTTATCAATCTCGTAAACTTGTTTACCATCTCTTGATAAGCTATGTGGTTGGCCTCCCAGTTCTCCACATTGGGCTCCATGGATAGAGTTACTCTCATATGTGTTTACCTTATCAAATTTCTTATACCTCACTGGTTAATTCTTTTTTGTGGTCAGCTTGCTCCCTCCCCAGATTTGAACCCTTTGCTGTCATTAGCACCAATCTCAGGTTGGGCTGAATTGATGCTTTACTGTCAGTTTTTATTCATAGGCTTTGTTCAACACTGTATACGTCGATGACAGCATTCTTTTGGTCAATAATGACGGAACAACATTAACAAAGGGCGGTAAGTGGTGCAGCACGCACCCGTACTCACGTTTTGCTCTGCTAGTGATATGTTCCTTAGCTTTTGAACCTCTTAACATTTTAAAAAGGGTGGGCCCAAATCACTTTACCGTATTAAAAATTACCACGCAAAAGCTGAAACTGAATCCTTTGTATAATCACTTCGTATAGTATTTTCGAAAAGCTCCTAGTAGTCTTCTTCCATTTGGAGTTTACTCGAAATTTGTATCTTTTTCGTAAACATGATACGATGTGACTGTGCGAGACTTCTAGATCCAGATTTTACGCAGTGAATTTTTAAAACGGTAAAGTGACTCTTAATTCGCCCTATATAACAAATTGTTGACCCTAGGAGCCCATCAACCACTAGGAGAGAATACCGCCTTAGCCAGTATCATAGATACAGTTGAGAGCTTCTTCAGAGCTTATATGTACAAGAGAAACCTCTGTCGTGTATGAATTCGGTGTGACATATACAACACCTTCATCCGCGGAAGATCGGCTCTTGTTGAATTATATATTCTTGGATCTTCGTGTTGGATCTGCGGTCTGCTGCAGATGCTTCAGTAAACGGACCAACAAACTAATAGACCAACAATGCAGTCAACAGACCAACAAACTAATAGACCAACAAGCTAACATACCAACAGTGTAGTCAACANACTAATAGACCAACAAACTAGCAGACCAACAGTGCAGTCAACAGACCAACAAACTAATAGACCAACAAGCTAACATACCAACAGTGTAGTCAACAGACCAACAAACTAATAGACCAACAAACTAGCAGACCAACAATGCAGTCAACAGACCAACAAACTAACATACCAACAGTGTAGTCAACAGACCAACAAACTAATAGACCAACAAACTAGCAGACCAACAATGCAGTCACCAGACCAACAAACTAACATACCAACAGTGTAGTCAACAGACCAACAAACTAATAGACCAACAAACTAGCAGACCAACAGTGCAGTCAACAGACCAACAAACTAATAGACCAACAAGCTAACATACCAACAGTGCAGTCAACAGACCAACAAACTAATAGACCAACAAACTAACATACCAACAGTGCAGTCAAAAGACCAACAAACTAATAGACCAACAAGCTAACATACCAA
>LQNS02277812.1:1160700-1173948 GCA_001587735.2 Parhyale hawaiensis
TAATAGACCAACATACTAACATACCAACAGTGCAGTCAAAAGACCAACAAACTAATAGACCAACAAGCTAACATACCAACAATGCAGTGAAAAGACCAACAAACTAATAGACCAACAAACTAATAGACCAACATACTAACATACCAGCAGTGCAGTCAACAGACCAACAAACCAATAGACCAACATACTAACATACCAACAGTGCAGTCAACAGACCAACAAACTAATAGACCAACATACTAACATACCAGCAGTGCAGTCAACAGACCAACAAACTAATAGACCAACAAACTAACATACCAACAGTGCAGTCAACAGACCAACAGACAACAACGTCCCCAATCAATAACTGTTGTTGGGTCGCTGCTGTTCGGTCGATACGCGGCAGGGAAACCGCCAGCTGCCTACCCCTCCTGCCCCTCCCCTCCTAGGGTGTCCCAGTTGTGTCCCTGCTGCTACGAACCTCATATCTGTTCCACCGAGTCTTCTGCTGCTTTATTCTACCACAAAAATCTCTGTGTTTAGTCTCCTTATTAGCCGGAATTGAATCCAATCAAGTTGCTTAGTGTAAACTCAGTTTCGTCTCGTTTAATTTATTTCGTCTCCTTTTTTCCCCCAATTTATGTCCAATAAATGTACTCGTTCTTGCTTTCCCGTCTCATTTTCTTATTTTGCTCTCCTCAAAGGAGTTAAGTGTTGGCCGCCTTGTTTTCCAGATTTACACCCTATCAATTTAAGCACATGTTTCATATTCTGTCTCCATAATGTGCACATTCGATACAGAAGTTCAGTATGGCCAAAGTCGCGTCGTTCATCTAACTTGATACAGTTCGTTTATGTGCAGCATATATATATTGACGATTTATGAATGTATGTACAATATTGTTCATCATATTACCTAAGATCACTCGCAATAAGTAGATATTACTTTATCAGTACTTAATTGAATTGCGTCTCCGCATTATCCTCATCTAAATTAAGTGCTTTGAGCCATCTCTTGCGTTGCAACGCTGCCAAATCGCTCACCACTCTCATACACTATGCCACATCAAGCGTTTTCTTGTGGGTTAGCTGAGAGAAATAAAGAACTTGACTGATTAAGACAAAGACATTACAATTAATATATCAACATCTATATTGATTTTTTTGTCATGTCATTATAAAAGTGACATTTGGCAATGCTGGGATGTAACTGTAGGCCTGTGACGTCACTGGTAGTTCCTGTCGTATCTATGATACCGACCGCAATTAACTTTCTGTGATGCCACAGCATTCAACTTCGGTGCTATAAGGCAGCTCTGTATTTAGGATACCATATCTGACCATTGTAAGTAGAACTACTAAACAGATACCTTAAGTCTATAATATTTGTAATGCCAGTGCACTCGAGAGTCGAAAATAACATAGAAAAGAGTATATCAGCGCCCTCTCCTTGTTCACGGTTGGAGCAAATGTTATTATTTATTGAAAATTTAATGATTTTGTGGAAATTGTGCAGCGATATTCTGAGCAATAACTACCAGTGTGTTTGGAGTAGCTAAGGTATGCCGCACCACATAAGTCCATTCCAAGCAGTTTTTTTTTACTTGTAGGTCAGAATTTGGGCCCCTGTCTCCTACAAGCTCAAATGGAATACAAATTATTTTACTAAAGTGCACTCCACACCGTTGCTGCTTGCAGAGGGCAAAGAATAAACCTACTGTATAAATAAATACACTTTATGTTCGTAGAACAGCTACTTTATCATCATTATTATTGATATTACTGTTGTTATCATTAATCTCTAGTACAGTGCTAAGGGATGTCGTTTGAATCAGTCTGTAACATGTGCGTTCATTGGTTCTAGGAAAGGTTATTGTTCTGTTTGTTTCCAAATTATTTCTTTGTTCGAATACGAATGTTCAGTGATATAAAAGGTTGGTTTCTATGTATTGCTCATGGCCGTAGTACGGAAAGCTGCTTATGAACGGTGTGCGAGCTCTACATCCTCGCATCAAGTTGCGCATGGGTGTGATTCTCGTTCTAATCGGCTACATTGCAAAAAGCGTTGTCCCTTAACGAGCACGCGATCCCGTGCTAAAATGAACAGTACCTATACCGAGTGGTGTACTAGTACAGCGCGGAAACTGTATTTTCTTAGTATTTTATACTAAAATTTTTAGCCCCACCAGCACGCGGCATTATCCAGGAGGGTTGCTTATAGCTTCCCCTTTTTGTAAATAGATAAATACGTCGGAAGCTGTGTTGAGTCCTTAGGTTGAAAACCGGTTGAGCATAGGAAATACTTGAAGAAATTTTGATAAAACTATTTATATTTCAAATTTAACGTTTGTTTTTTGGTTAATTTGTGCTGCACGGACGCAACAAGGCAGGTAGTGCTTGCTATAGCACGGCAAAACGTGCTGCTTTTGATGCGAGGCAGTCTCAGTTTAATCTTCAGCTGCCGCACAACTTCTTTTGCATTCTTTTTATTTTATTTATTTTTTTCAGTATGGAAAACGCGCGCCGATAATGCACTTTGCTCTCTTGGTATAACACCAATTAATCATCTACTGTGAGCTCTTTGATCTACCTTAATATTTTCCGTACCTATTATCCAGACTAATATATGCAGTATTCGCAAATTAGTGCATCCCGCCGTCAAAAAGAATGACGGCGAAGAAATTACATCGACGCCGGTGACGACGCTGGGCAGAGGCTGCAGGCCCTCGCTGTTTGATCTTCGATTTCATTGCCAATAGCAGGAGAGACGAGCGCCGCCACTTCTGTTGCGCTCAGAGAACTTGCTACCAAAATCTCTACATCGGCCTTCAAATTGCCAGCCGTTGCCGTCACAGCTTCCCAGTACTGGCCTTAGTCGCATCCAAGATACTGTTAGACTGGCCATATATACAGGCTATGCAACGACATATATGAAGCGTGGCAAATTTTGGGTAGATATACATAGATACATAGGTAACTACGCATGTAACATAGATCTAAAGCTATAGATAAAACCAACATAAGTAATTGAATAAACGCGTAAATCGTTAAAGGATATTACTGACGTCTTAGTGCAATGCATCGTCAAAAATGATGGCAAAAAAGTTGTATCCTCTTACTTTTAATTAGATATAAATATATATTGATCTTTATTAAAGTGCGTCTGCGGTCAACTAATTCCCAGCGCCTCAGGCGTAACCAAGATAAGGTTACAGTGGTTATATTACTGTACTTCATACACGCAGTTCCCAATTTACGAACACTATGGATTCCGAGAGGATATTCGCCATCTGAACTGTTCGTAATTGACTCTATATTAAATACCCACGGTAGCAGTGGACGCTGCGTACTGCAGAGTGTTGCTGAGGGTCCCGAGAACGATTTCCAGGCCATTTCCAGGTGCGGTCTTTCTCAAGGGAGCAAATCTGCTTGGTGTGCATGGCTATCGTGGGGGCATTTCCCTTAGGGTGGGGGTGGCGGGTCGTTGAACCTTCCGTTTCGGCGCCATTGTTCCTAGCAACCCGTCGTCGACTGCAGCTGCACTTACTTCTTTGGGGCTACTTGGTCTATGTCTGCCGCACGAACCAGTGCGTGGGGGTTTACCAGGGGAGGGTGCAGTCAAAGTTAGCTTTAATTTTGACTGATAACTGCTTATTTGATGTCATTTAAATGATACTGTACTCTAAATCAAAATGTGATAGGTCCCAAGACTTCTTTGAAGCAGTCGCATGACAGGAAAATAACATATAAATATAATAATACAGGATATAATAAAAAGGAAGTAAAGAGGAAACATGGCGTTTTACGCACGTTTATGGACAGCTGTTGGTTCGTATGTATGAATGTACGCATGTCTCATTTTTTTCTAAGAAGTGCTTGTTCTAATAACTAGAATTATATGTATATCAGCATTAATCTCACAGTTTAGTTTCAAAACTAAACAATAATGATAACAGTGATAATAGCTTTAACTATAATAATAATCATGATAATGATGACAATGATAACAATAGTAATAAAAATAATACAGTAATAAAATTTCATAAAAAAGCGTTTTCAACTTTCTGTGTTATCTTAGTGACAAACAGACAAACAAAGAGTCAAACTCGACGAAAACGCAACAGAGATAATAACAGCAATTGCGATTAAGAAGCCAATAGGTTCGCAAGCGTCGCTGCAGCAAAAAGGAATGTTGAGATAAGAGCAAAAGAGGAGGTGGCGGAAGTGACGAGGTGCTGTGTGCGGTGGGCAGCAGCGCGACAGCTGGTGGTGGGCATGGCTGGTATCGATCGGCAGGGGGGTCGGGGTGGGCCCAAGGGTGGGCCTGCGTGTCCTGGGGGAACTGGCACACGAGCTATGGGGGTAATGGGTGATATGTGTGCGTTTGTTTGTGTGTCAGTATACTCCCATGAGCCCATTTGTGCGGAAATAAGAGTGTGCGTTAGTGTGTCCGTACGTACGTTTGTCTGTCTGTGCTGCTTTGTGTTTTTGTGCTGCCGTATGTGTGTGTGCTCGTTGTGCGTGGTAAGAAGGTTACTCATGCATATTGTTTGTTCACTGTATATTTACTGCATTAGTACTGTATAAGCGCTATACGTGTAATATACACCGCACCTCTTCGATCAGAGATGCCTTTATATTTTTTGCATTTTTTAATCTTAAATTGAAAATTTTTGCTTCCGGGCAGTCAATCTGGGAGTTTCTGACTCGAGAGAACACGTCGAGTACATGTCGGTGCAAATTTTTAGCCTAAATAAAACTTACGTAAAGAAAGAGCGGCTTGTATCGATGCCTTGCTCTATTTATGGTAGCTACATATACTGCAGTTCTACTGCGTATCTACTGTACATCTCGTGAACATAACTGCACCTTCTGAAGCTGAGGACTTCTCACAGTTGTTGCCTAAGTTCTGCATTACCGTAGACTGGAAACCGCTCTTGTTACAAGAGGTAAAAAATAAAGTGAAATGAGGAACTAAGAGCAGAAATACAATTAGACATCTCGCTACGCGAAATTATTCAAACACACACCAGCGCTAGGCCGAAGAAAAGGACGTATATGATTGTTGTCATTACTTAATAGGAGTCATACATAAGTATGATATACAGTGCATACAGTGTTTCCCTCTTATTACCATTATTGTACAAATTTTCTAACGAGCCAGATCGTTTTCATTTCTACTTTTCCCTGAGATTATATTACTCCTTCTCGTTTCTATAAAAAATACAGTGAACCAAACCCCGTGAAAAATTTCATGCTAAGAGTGTAGATACTTGCACGTGTGTACGTGTGCACGTTAACGTTCCGGCAGCATACAAATCCACACGTGTCGGCCACATGAGACGCACACAAAACGGAAACAAATTCATGCAACTAGGTAGAAAAAAATGGTGCCCTAGAGGGGTGAATCAGGAAACCAACTTACCACCCGAGTTTGTGTATGCTCGTGTTATTGTACTATTTTTTCCCATAGATTATTGCTATTTACTATTATATAATGTTATTGATTTTATTTTGTGTGACAGATGTGGTTTGAAGTGGTTATTGCATCACTATCATTCGTAGCAAGAATTGTAAGAAGCTATCCTCTTACTAGTAGGCGTGCGCTGTTGACCTAGATGTGAAAAAATGCTACTTCAGCACTTTGTGTCCCAGCCTCCTATCACATGCGATGGTCTTAGGCAACAAGGCATTCTAATTTTTTGGTTGTTTGAAACCAAACGAAATTCGAGACTGCTTGCTTGTTTGCTTGCATGTTGACTTGAACTGAACTCTACCGCCCCATTTATGAAGATTCGATCGCTAACTTTCGACTGCAGCCCTCTGCAGAGGAACCGAAGCGAGGCTCTATGTGCAACAGTGTGGTAAATGAGAGCGCTTCGCAGTGTCAGATCAAGACTGTGTCAGAGTGTTGTCACCTGAAGTTGTGTTATGCAGCGAGCTGTTAGTTTCTGAGGGTCTCAACTCTCTATCTGCTAGGGTAGACCATGTCTGGGCTGCTTATAGATTTGTTTAATTTATTCACGTGAATTTCTCTGTTGCAGGAGGCTGCCGAAGTGGTCTACTTGCCGTGGGTAGATGAAGCGGACCGCAGCAGGCGGGTCTCACTGCGTCTACTCCCCATAAAATATGTCTGGTGCAGTTGGTGTTCGCTGAGAGCTTTGTGTGTACTGCGTCATAAGGCACGCGGTGAATGCCAACTGCGCCAGATACTGTCTACTGGTTGTTCTACTCCTACTGCCATTGGACCCCGGATAGCTAACGTGTACTGGTAAACCGTCTACTGGTAAACCGTCTACTGGTCAACCATGGTGACCCACTCAACGCCTGGTTGCTCTACACAGGCAGCAGACGCTCTCTACTAGCGAGCCCTGGCTTTCTACAGGGCAACTGGATGTTCTAATTTCGCAGTAGATGCTGTCTATTATTCACTAGAATAAGTTTCTTGCTCTACGCTAGGGTGGTGTAGTCTACTACATCTACTGTATTTACATTCATGTATGCATTTGCATACTTCCGGGTAAACGTGTGGCATTAGCTATATAGCTGGGCGCCCTCGGCCATTTGCGGCCCTTGTACATAATCAAAAACGCGCAGTGAATTGAAGCCCTCTGTTTGCAATAAAACCATGAGGCAAAAAGGCTTGGGATTTGTGGACTCCAGCCATTTTTCATCTACCCTGGCCGCAAGAGGCTGGAGAGGCCCAGCTCTAGCCGGTACACTCACACGCTGCCCCGGTAGCAGCAGGCTTACGTACGCAGCTCGCAATTCTTGTATCGCAGGTTCGAGGCTAACCCAGGCACGCGAGCTCTTTGCTGATCTAGGTGTGCTGATTCTGCAGTTGTGTGTGGAACTTGCCTTCCTCAGAGCTGAGGGGGAGAAGGGCGCGGGTCATTTGAATTTTCCGTCAAATTGGCGCCATAGTACTCGATGACCCGTGGTTGACTGCAGCTGTACTTACTCCTTTAGATTAGTATTAGTCATTGAGCGAGACTAAGTTATTTTCCCATAATTTCTTCCCAGAAATATTGTTCTCCAAGAGAACAGTTTTTTATTCCGTTGTAAATACAAGCAACAGTATACAATTTTAGGTATTCAATAGAATCCTACAGACTAACGCATTTTACTGTAACCCATTAGCCCTCCCCACTATTGCTGTCATGTAACCAACATACATGTAACCCCTAGCAACGTCAGGCACCTCCAAATTTTGCTCAAATTTTCTTCTCCCTTCAGCTCCCCCCATGCAAATGTCTTGGCACCCCTGCTGGCCGTCCTAGAGCTGAAGCGGAGTAAAAATTTGCTGACGAAAGGGCTAACAAGTTTTCGACCAATCTGTACTAGAAAATCATAGGACGGCTTCTCCCACTATCTGTACTTGGCGATACCAGGTCCTAGCTTACCAGAGATGCAGTCTAAGGCCCGCAGCACACGAGAGTCGAAACATGAAAACGTTTCATGTTTTTTGAACAAAAGTTTCTGAGGCTGTGCCTACAACTTAAAATGTTAGGGTATCGCTTTAAAATATACGACGTTGGGAATTGATACTCGTTTTAAATTAAGAGAGATTTTTCAAAATGTGCAATTGGAACCCGCCGTAGAGAAATGCCACATGAGTGGACCAGATGTTTAGGAATATTTTCAATTTGCGTGTAGTGCTGAGCAAGCCGAAGCCGCCCGCGGTAACGTAATCGGAGGAAGAGATACGTGTCCGCATTTCGACTCTCGTGTGCAGCGGGCTTGAGAGCGCATACCCCCGTCATGCAGGGTAGCGTTAATGAAAAATTTAAATTGGTCCTGCCCCAGGATATCTCTTTTTCATCACCAAAATTTGAACTTTTCCTCGTCGCATTCTCAGTTGATTTCGTAAATTTGTTGCACACCCTCCATAACATTTCGAGTTTTGTTCTTGAAAATAAAAGGCGAATAGAGCCCTCATCTCCCCAAAGACAAACGGATCGTGGCAAAACTTTTTCCATTTGTTCTCTTAAGCAATCTTAGCAGTTTCTGCAAGTCTGACGTAGATCCATTCATAACTTTTTAACTATATCGCCAAGAAAAAAAAATGAACAGCTGCGTCTGGTTCATGTTTTTCGGTGATTTATCAATTTACCAATACATCCGTGTACGTGTTGTTTATACATCTGTGCGTGGGTCCCATACGTTTGTTAGGGTGTGGCTCATGTCTGTATTTCTTCAAGTCTTTTTATTGGTAACAATGATAACAATAATACTATTAATTAATGCAAATAATAGTTTAGTTTTAACACTTTTTCCACCTTTCTAAATATTAGGAGACATCCACCAGTCAACTTCCTTAAAACTATGCGGGAATAAAATAAAATTATACCTCGAATTACTGTATTCAAATGTAAGGCAACGTTTCGGCCTAGAACGTCGGCCATCTTTAGGCATTAAGAGACAAAGTGTCATCTGAATATAAATGAGAAAATTAAATCTATATTTGTCACAACACAAGTAAAATTTTGGAACTATCGTACTATTGCACCGTATGAACATAGATCTCATTAGCAGGTACTAGGTATAAATTGCACTAATCCTTATCGCTGAGCTACGCACGTCCTAACACCATCACAGTTTGACATAAAGTGACGGTTGCCGCTGACTTTATGTCAAACTGTGATGGTGTTAGGACGTGCGTAGCTCAGCGATAAGGATTAGTGTAATTTATACCTAGTACCTGCTAATGAGATATGTGTTCATGCGGTGTGACAAATATAGATTTAAATTTCTAATTTATATTTACAGATGACACTTTGTCTTTTAATGCCTGAAGATGGCCGACGTTCTTGGCCGAAACGTTGCCTTAAATTTTAATACAGTAATTCGTCGTATAATCATATTTTATTCCCGTATAGTTTCAAGGAAGTTGACTGGTGGATATCTCCAAATATTTAGGAAGGTGAAAGAAGTGCTAAAACTAAACTGAGAAGTGAACACTGATATTCAATTTCTGGATTTCTGGAATACTACTAATAATAAAAATATTATCTAGAGCTACACTCTGAAAGCGTAGCCCTCTACCAAACAAGGCATTATCTAACAGAAATTTTATTTTATTTTAGTTATATCGAGTGATATTAGAAATATCCTTTAAATTTAATAATTATCCGTTCAGAATTGAGTCATATAGCTGACGAACAGACAAGTAAAGTAAAAACATAACTTCCTTAGTGGATGTAATTGTGGTGATGTTCTTAACGAGAAAGACAGCGATACGACGCGTCTACAGGGACTCTACATGCGTCTACAGGGATTCTACAGGCGTCTACAGGCAAGCACCGCAAGATTAAGTTTGAGCGACGTGTCAGCAGTGGCGTTGTGTACACTGTCAGCCCGCTGCTGATGCCGAGATCAAACGCATGACGTCATCACCAGTAGGCCGCACCTCAGCGTCATCTCTGATGTCATCACCAGTAGGTCGCCGCGCTCTCGCTCATTGAAGAAACGTAAAATAAAAAATAAAGTATTTGTTCCGAGACTGTTACTGTTAATGTTTATATCTTTTAGATCTGCCTGAGTATATGTCTGGTGGAAAAACCATGGGACTGTTGAAATGTGTCTGAGGGTTTCTGAATGAAATGTACTAAAGTCTGTGTATCCTTATTTCTTAAATAGTGTAACGACTTTGGACGCCTTCGATTGAGCCGTCAAAGTCGCTTTAAGCCGAGCGCACTTCACTCTACTTGTCCAGACCTGCAGGCAGCTGCCCTCGCTTCGTCTCGTTTATCGATAAAACTTATTATTATCGTTGTTATTAAGTTGTTTACTAGAACCTCCCTAGACATCTAACAACTAATGTGTAGAGCAGTGTGTCCCCGAACATTTCAAAGTGAATTCCCCGAAGCACAATTATACCCACGATAGCAGCTGCCTTGCGTGCTGAACTCAGGCGCTTGATGTGGCAGGTTCGATGCCAAACCAGGCATGTAAGCTCTTTGCTACACTGGTGCGCTGACTCGGCAGTGTTAGGTACGCACAGCTGCCATGGGGACACTTACCTTCCTCAGAGATGGAGAGGGTAGGGGTTAAAGGGCGTCCAACCTTCTGTCGTTAGCGCTATAGTGTTTGACGATCCGTGATAGACTGCAGCCGTACTTACCACTCTGGGCCAGTTGAAATACATCTACAGCACAAACCAGTGCGTGTGGATTCCCCAGTTGAGGGTGCAGTCTTGGGCAGGGACTCTTCAACCCCCCCCCCTCTTTTTTTTCTCTCTCTCTTTTCTCCTGTCCTCTATATCCTACTAACATAATGGCAATAGCTCATAGAGTGCCGGGGCCTATGTTCCGGTGTCTCTTTGGGAATGGGCCTATTGGTTCGTCTACTGCCGCCTATCTAATCTAATCTAATAAGTCAAGTTGACTTTATTTTTACGCAATTATTAATCACCCATTGGATATATTCCCGACAATATCGTATGCTTTTTCTGCCGTCACATGATAAGCTGCACCGGTCATATCTAGGCCCACCGTGGTGAGGCCACCACCGTTCACACAGACCGTCCATAACCCTAAACCAGTGACCTCGATACTTTAGCGTCTACTCCTCACAAGTAGATCTGGTGGCAAATTGATATTGCTTCGAAAAAATCCTTACCGGTCAACATAGCGACCTGAAACAAAATAAATAGATAAATAAATAAACAAACAGTTGTTGGAGACGCAAGGCAAGCTTCTGTCGGAATAGCAAGAAGCACGCATACATAAGCACCGCCATATGGCAAATTACGAAATATCTTCTCCCTTATTTTGGCCACAACCTGCCTAAGATACGACTACAGTTTCAACTTAATTACCTAGTTGCACTAAAAAAAGAGTTTACAAAAACGTTTGCTTCCATCTTTTGCATCTGGGCGATAATTTCCAGGATTTGCGATAAACCAAACGCAGAAACACAACCCCGTCCATACCTTGTGCCAAACATATTCTCTTCTTCTAATTGAGAGAAAAGTTACTGGCTTCTCTCATTACCTATCAAAAGATTGGGCGTTCGTTCCTATAGTCAAGGAAGAAAAGTCTTAGGAGGAAAGGTCTTGATGTTCGGCTATATAGCATCAGGAATTGTTTCACTTTTAGGGAACACGGGAATGAAGGAGGAGGGGCGCAGTTCTCGATCGGGTCCTGGAACGGTCTACGCTCTGCAGTGTTGCCCAAATTGAGGTCCGCGTACCCTGGGGGTACGCAACATATAGTACGTGAGGGTACATGAACGAACAAACACAGCAAGTTGTGTAAGTAATTTTCAAGCATACAGTAAATGAATAATCATATTTATTTGGGTGATAAACTTTAATTTATTCACTAACACTATAGTAATGCAGTGTTTTCATAATTAATATACTATTTCCGTGATTATCCTAAACAAAAGTGTGTTTGGGCAGCCATGGTGAGTGGGGGGGGGGTATGTAACAGTAGGAGAAGGTAGTCAAGGGTGCAATTAAAAAAAAAAAGGCAAAGCGAAGATGTTCGGACTACACTGCTCTACTGCAGCCGTACAATTCCTGGGGTATTAGCTGCAGCACGATCCAGTGCATGAGGGCTCCAAGTTTGGGTGCTGATGTCTTTTCATGAAGATTTGGGACGAATGTTAGACGTGCCATCCTTTTATCGCTGCAAATAGCCAACGCTTTCGCTATTATTTCCAATATACATTGACTGTGTTTTATCCTGAGTGGCAGTTCCTAGTCCTCCGGCAAGCTTTACTCTTGGAATGAGTTTTTTTTTTCAACTTTGGAATTGTAGTTAGATGGCGTAACTGTGCCGTTATACATAGACGCGTATCGCAACTGGCCATATTGGAAAAGGCGAACACATAAAATAACTAAGAATACCAGCATGCGCAACTCTATACAAAAGTAACGCAAAGATTCTGCTTGAACCTATGTATAAGCACGCAATTATAAATACTGTATTTTCAGAAATTATTTAACAACTGATGCCTCTTTACTTAAGTCAGGCACTGACCTATAATACGAAATGCTGTCCGAAGAACAAATAATTCTAAAACTACTCAGACGGCGATGGGGGGGGCCGTTGTTGCACGAGCTTTCCGTCTTTCCGTTTCTGACACTGAAGCTCTGACAAACTGTGATCGTCTACAGCCATGCACACCTCTGGGTCCGGTGGGCTATATGAAGCACGAACCAGTGCATGTGAGTTTCCTATTTGTGTTGTGCGGTGAACGTGATTTTGTGTGATATTTGCCTCGAACCGAAAATTCACGTTTTGGAGTATTTTGAAATCGTGATTTAGAGAAAACCAGACCTGGCCTACCTAACCTGACAGTTTGCACTTTTGTATAATTACCGAACTTTTTGGAGGTAAGTAATTTCGGTCCAGCGTTTCTAACTCGACTTTATGGGTGAAATGTCATTTTTAGGAACTAGGCAGCTATCCTTTCAGCTTACGTTATCCCGTCGTCCCAACCATCCCCATGTGCCTCACTGGTCCTTGGACGTTTCCTTACACTCGTCTCCTCAGAAGTGATGAGGGAGTGGCGCCCACTTCAGGGCGTGTAATTTCTTTCTGTCGGTGATTCCAGTGTGATTCGAAAACTCAAGGCACGTCCGCTTGGGCTCCGAAATTAAGAATTAAAGGCTTGACTAATTTGAAACTTGAGACAGATGCTTTGGATTTACCACGTTGGACAAGGCTGCAAGTGTTAAAAGCAACTCGATTGCACTGGGCTAGTGAGAACTCCATTTTGAAAAGTAAAATTGAGCTTCTTGAAGTCTCACCAACAGCTGATTAAGGGTTAATGGCTGACACTCGATCCGACATGGCGAAGCCAACGTACCTGTCTGGGATTTGGGAGAAATCAAGCCTTGATAGACTAATTTCGGTAGCCAATCGAACGCGCCCCTAATCCACGCTGAAAATACCTGCAGCACGGACTAGTGCATGTGACTTTCCCAGTAGGGGTGTTGTCAAGTTGAGTTTATCTTTGCCTCTGTGCGGCTGCAGTCGACCACAAAACTATTGCGTGAGAGATTACAAGCATTGGACCACTGCGCCTCCAAACAGTTTCCATTCAAAGGTAAAGTCAACCTGACCGCACTCTCCTCTGAGACACACACGCACTGGCTCGTGCTGCGGATATAGGCCAACCCAGTCGGAAATTATGGTTGTGATTATAGTAGAACAACTATGATTATGGTCGAGACTTTGGTTGATTATTATCGATATATCTTCCATATTCAACCATTTATGGGGTGCAGTATGGTAGAGATATGTCACAACCTTC
>LQNS02277812.1:1241419-1252005 GCA_001587735.2 Parhyale hawaiensis
CTTCAGACCCGTATCATCCTAACCTTCTCCTTCAGACCCGTATCATCCTAACCTTATCCTTCAGACCCGTATCAAAGCCAACAGCATTTGTTGTTTTTATGTTGCCCAAAAAGTTTGTTAAACTTTCAGTGGCTACACAGATGCATTATTCTATAGAGTATTACTACTTTATCAAATACTTGTAATATAAAATGTGTCTGTGTTTAATAAACCTATCATCCTAACTCTCCCCCATCTAATACTGAAGGAAGCTATGGAAATTCTACATAACTAAAGAACTGTTCAACTGCAATGCCCTCGGACCGTACCATGCTTACGTAGGTTGGAAAATGTCCCAACTCTGACAGTGAATCTTCTACTCGAGACCAACGAGCAGCAGCAGCCTTATTTGTTTTAACTTGACTCCTTCTCATGTCGATCCCTGCTTAGGTCGCCTCGAGAACACCTGAGAGATGCCCTAATTTTCCTCCTATCTAATACTGCAGAAAGCGCCACGGTCGTAGTAACTCAAGGAGGGACAAGCGGGATCATAATACATAGATGTATATTCTTAGCTTCCAGTCTCCGTTTCCCAAGGAGCTTCTATAGAGGAGGAGGGAGCACTGCGGCCCATTTACAGATTCGCCAGCGAGTCAACCAGATCTCTTATGGCTGTGAGACGGGTCCATGAATCTCATTGGTGGAAGTGATGGGGGAGCATCGCTGTTTCACGGGAGAGCAGCAGACAAACCGAGTTTCTGATATGCGATTGGTACGTACTGGACTGGCTAAAGCCATAAGACACTCTACTGATATGCGATTGGTGCATATTAGACTGGCTGACAGCCATAAGAGACTGTTGAGCTTCACGGACGAAACTCCTGGCTCCCTCCTCTCCATAGAAGCTCCCTGCCGTTTCCAAAACAAAGGCGATATCGCAGAAGAAGAAAAAGGAGACGTACAGTATGGCGAAAAACACGGGGAACCCACGCACGAGGGTGTTCCCACACCGGATCAACACGCATGATAACAGTAAATCGGGAAAGAAGAGAAGAACAGATAAAAGTGATATCAGTAGGATGAAACTGGAAGGAAGCGAAGCGGGCAAGAAAGACAGACGTCCTGAAGGCTTGGCTAACGGCTAAGGTGACTCAACAGAGTCCCCTTGGGAGGCCGCTCCTCACCCCCATAGGAACCTGACCAAGATTCAAGAAGTTATCGTTGAATAAAAACTGAACGTTTCGGAGAACAAGTCCTTCTTCAGCAGGATTCTCTTACAAAAATAAACGAGAAAATTGAACAACGGCGCATCAAAATAAATTTCTAATAACTAACACTAAAAAAAAACTTTTCTATAAGCGCATGAAGCTAGAGAATGAATATAGCATGAACAAAACTACAGATGCAAGTTCAATCTAGGTATGTTGATGTTCCTGTGGGGTTGCTAGCAAGCCTATCGTAACGCGAACTGTTTTTTTTTCTCACAGAAAAATGATGCTTGAAAGTTTAATGTCTCGAAAAATAATCATTTCCGACGAAAATGTTATTCTTGAAAAGTCTTAGAATGTCTTATTTTACCTAATATGTTAAATACGTCCACCAAAATACTGGATCTGAATGCGGCAAATAGTACAATAACATAGGAGTCACAAGGATATAAAGCAAGCCCGAGCGCTACCAACAGTATAATTCGATTATAATTCCAATAAACATTATATAATAAATCGATCTTATTTACAGATTGTACAGCGACACCGCAGGGGTGTCGGAATATGGTACAGGAGGGCCGGCGCGGCCTCGGTACAAAACTTCGGAAATGGGAGTACAAGTGCCAACGCAAAGTATCTGGGATACAGCGGCAGCGGACCAATGAGGGCTGGCACAGAGGCTGCCCCGCGTGCTGGCAGCTATTGACCTCGCATGCAATTAGCGTACCGCAAGGGAGAGGATCTGCTTCGCTTATCTTCAAATAGAATAAAGAAGTGGCACAACAGGCTTACTAGGGCGTCAGTGATTGCCCTAGCAACATTTGTAGTCTCCGCAGCGCGGCCAAGAGGATGAATTGCAGCTATAGCTTCTGTGGCGACTCTTAATTGCTAGTACGGTAGGCCTAGAGCGGGCCCAACATTTTCCAAGTAATGTTATCTCGGCACTTCTGAGGAGGGTCTCAAGGAGGGGGGGGGAGAGGAGGAACACTTACAATAGTTCTGTAAGTTCAAAGCTTGGTAGGGTGCTACTTCTGGCAGGAATACAAGCTGCATAGCAGGAGAAAGAAGACCTTCCTATCTAACTTAACAAACAGATCCTCTCAGCAAGAGCTGCGGCCAGATCCGACACTCCCATGTGGAAAGGCACTCGGGTCGACCCTAGGGGCTGTGAGGCCCAAGATCTTACGAGACGGAAGGGGTCCGCCAGTAACCCAAACCCGCCCTTCCTCCGAGGGTTCGATCAGCTTTGCAAGTCGCGACTATAGTCTGACCATTATATGAAGGCGGTTCGGTCGTGGTCAAATTCCGCTACAGCGGGGCCAATCCTATGAATTTTTCTGAGATTTCTCTATATGCAGTTAGTGGGCGTGTCTAAGATATGGGCCGAACAGAATCTCAGACATACTCATAGAATTGGCAACGCTATTAGGAATTTGACCACGACCGAACCGCCTTCATAAAATGGTCCGACTATAGTATTATTCCAGTGTCGGTTGAACCACCATGCAGACGCCTCGAGTGATCCCACTTCGGGTAATGGCAAACCGATGGCGTTTAAGATGGCAGAAAGTCAATGCTGCGGAGAATAATTAAGTTCAAGGCGGCTACCGTCCGGAACTCGATCCACGCACGGCAGGGAAACCGAAGTCTCCGTTTGCAGGTTCGGGCAAGCCGGCAAGAGACGCACTTACACGAGCTTTCTGCCGCGGTGCACGATCTGTCCGTGCGGGCCCTGATGCTGCACGTGTGCAGAGGCACGGGACCTGGTGCTGCACGCGTGCAGAGGCACGGGACCTGGTGCTGCACGTGTGCAGAGGCGCTCGCCAGTGGGGAAGCGCAAGGTCATCCCTCCAAGCCAACTGTTCCCAAGAATTGTTATTCTCACGCGTAGCTGCCGCCGAACCTTCGNGGGCCCTGATGCTGCACGCGTGCAGAGGCACGGGACCTGGTGCTGCACGTGTGCAGAGGCGCTCGCCAGTGGGGAAGCGCAAGGTCATCCCTCCAAGCCAACTGTTCCCAAGAATTGTTATTCTCACGCGCAGCTGCCGCCGAACCTTCGCACGACGCTCCGACTCGATAGCTGCCCTGCAGACGCTGCCTACCTGATATTCACCTGCGGGCACTGCGCATCAGCATAAAATTTATTGCCGGGATCTGTGCTCGGCCGTGCTGGAACACAGGCGTTCATCTCGGCTGCCTCCAATGCACGGACCTCGAGGTTCATTATTATTAATATATTGGTATTGTCCCGCTATTTCCGAATCTAAGACGATCAATAGCGATTTAAAATGACTTACTCGGCTTACAGCCGGAACCACAACGTTGTGTTCAGGCGGCAAGAGATGAAGGACGAAAAGAGAAGAAGACAGAATAAAGAAGCGCCCGTGCAGACAACCCTCGGTGGCCCTCCGTACGGGCGAAGGTAAGAGCCTCGCAGAAAAGTCGGTCACCTCGATCGGCGGCCCACCTCGCAGGACAGAAAGGAAATATAGAGAACCTACCTAACTCTACACAACTAACATTTTCAGCAGGAACTGCGGCCAGATGCGGAGAAGGCACTCGGGACCCTTGGGTGCATGATGCCCTAACATATTGTGGCAGGGGAAGGGCCCGCCATCCTCGAGGTTCATACCATCGCAGAAGGAGCTGGTTCTGATGGTGCAGTTTCGTTGGTGGGAGCAGGGAAATAAGCCGGCAGGATAAATAAGATAAAATTAGGTAGCTGCCACCGCAGCGAATGTCAAATATATTATGTCCGCATTACTGCCGGCATATCTGGAGTTGATGGCGACCTGGCGTGAGTTTCGTGTCAAGTTTTTGGTCAATGAGCTGCTCCTGGCCCGGAAGTAAGTCGCAAAGCATCTCCTGGAGACGGATGGAAAAGAAGACGGAAGAAAGGGACACCCGTGCGGAGGGTCCCCACAAGGGAGCAGGTAGGAGCCCTGCGGAAGAAGTCTGCACCTCGTGGAGCAGGAGGGGAGGAACAGATCCTAGCTAACTCGACCCTGCAGCCTTTGCAACATCCCTGCTAAAAGTTACTAAGGTAATAATATACGATAGCTCAAGTCTTCCTAAATCATTACTATATTGAGTAGTTTAAGCTCCCGTCTCCACAACGGCGATCTAACAGGAAGAAGCAAGAGACATATGGTATAACAATAGAAATATGGGGAACCCATGCACGAAGGTGTTCCCACACAGGATCAACGCGCATGGGAACAGCAAGTCGGGAAAGAAGAGGAAGAACAGAGCAACTCGGGAACGCGATGCCCACGATGTGCTAAAGGGAAAGTTCTCGTTACTCCTGGAGCTGCGTCCTGAGTCGACCCACGGGGGGGGAGGGGGTATGTACCCTATTATTCTAGCTATCCTTCGGGAGCGCGGCACCTGCTGGTAACCGGCTCTAGAGCAGAGCCGAAGGATACATAACCTGGCCAGCGAGGTGCCCCTCACCGCAGCACCACGGCCCCAGTCAATATGCTACAACAAATAACACCATGTAATTCAACAGTTTTCTTTCAACAGCGCCAACAATAGTAATAAACACAACAGAATATATTGCGCAAACACTCAAATGTGAACAATTTTCCGGCACGCAACAGCTACAGCGGCACCTCGGCGTATAAGACTTAAATAACTCCTCGTGGGACACAATGTACATGAAATAATTTCCTGCGGTATGTATACGCTACGCAACTTAACCTCCTCAGTACTGGGGTTTCGTCCTGGCGTGAGATCGTCTCCATATTCTCACAGAGAATGCAGCTTACTGGTCGGTCATACCTCGTCTACGCAACTTCTTTTGGAGCGCCATATATATATATCTATGGTACACGCTAGTAAAAGTAGATATCATTTAAAAATAGTCATTTTAATTTCATTGTACAAATTTTAAGTTAAACATACTGATCCTCAAAAAGAATGTCTTGAATATACAAGAATAAGAAAGAACACCTAGGATTGGAGCTGCGCACAACATATCGCCTCGACGTCTGCATGAACACTGGACTCGGTAAATACAGATAGAGGGCGCCTTACCGTTTTTGCTATTCAAGCCAGAAAGTGAAATTATTTCCTGAACATGCTCAGCAATACAGGAACAACAATTAGAAGTATTTTTATGAAACGGTTGTGCTGGTTCAAAGCAGGCACTGACTGAAGAACACTGGCCTTCTCTATCTGTAGCCCTGTGGACGTGTGACTGAGAGCATAGCATGACACACCTCTGCGTCTGGCGGTTCGCACACTACTGACAGCCAGTGGCAGTCCAGCCACGTTTACGCTTTTTAAAGCCTCTCAAAAACTGGCTGACGCGCACTCGATCCTGTCACCTTTGAAGTGCTGAGGAGTTAGGAGTCGGAACTTGGTGATGACGTCGTCTATTGCGTCCAACGCTGGCACCACCAAACGCCAGTTACTAGAGTTAAAGTTAGCTATTGACACCTGCCGCCGACTTTTGAAGTAAGGAAGAAGGCGCTAGGATTTGAAAGTTAGCACAGCCTCTGCAGCCACCAGCGCTACACAAGCCTAGTGAGGGCCTTGGCTGGCGGTGGTTGTGCCCCGTATATAAATGAACGCCGCGACTCCTTGGTATAGTGAGCGCTTTACGACAGGACCTGCAGCCCATCTGACCAGTCAATGTTTCAACATGGCGCGTCCCTTAGCACTGAGGTTTGATAGAGGGAGGGAGCAACGGCTACACAATTCGCTAGGTGAACGTTTCGGCACGGCTGAAGACTGGCTGACTCGCTAAACTGGCTGGCAGCACGTGATTGGTGGGAAGGAAGCAGCCATCGAAAGTAAGTTCTCTGGCCAGTAGGGCGAAATGTGGCTGCGTCCCTTCCGTCACTTAAACCTCCCTGTCTCTCCCCGTGAAGCGGCTACGACAGGACCCCCGACACACAGAAACAGAACAACACAAACAAACAATTTACTCACAGCTGGAGTCCACAATAAAATCAACGGCAGGGCGGTACCGAACTGCAGCTGCTTGGCCGCTCGGGCGCAGGAGAGCAGGCGTGAGGTGACCCGCAGCCCAGCAAGTCCTACAGACGCTGCAGCCTCGCGTGAAGACTCCAGCGGTCGCCACGGGGCTGCCCGACCGCCGGAGCTTCCACACGAATCTGATTTGTAAACAACTAAGGCAGCAACGAGCCAGTTACCGTTGACGACTCCACCTTAGGCCAGGGCCACACCAGGGTACCGTCCCCACCGACGCAACCCACGCATAGGGGGATTACCGTCGGTCACAGGCAACACGTCTCTCGCAAATATTGCACTGCATTGGTTTTTGCGCTGGTGCACCCCTGGCCTTATTGAAGCCGCGCAATCGTTCTGCAAGGCCATTTCTCCAACAAAGTTGCTTATTGCGCTGGTGTACCCCTGGCCTTCTCACGCCGGGCTTCAGGGCCATACGACAGGAGAAAGAAGACTTGTAGCAGAACAGCACAGCTTGAGAGAGACGGAGGTAATCACTGGCAAACGGAGTCGTGCCTTGAATGGCTGCTTACAAATTCTACAATTGGGGCAAAGTTACGGGACGTGCAGACAGCTGCACTCTGGAAGGGGGGGGGGAGGCTGAGGCCGGGACAGCAGGGCTTCACTCGTTGCCCTGGGCCAGCTGGTCCAGCTGCCGCCGGAGGGTGAGCATGTCCTGGCTCTCATAGAAGCGCTTGATGCCCCGCGGGAGGGCGCGGCAGGAGGACAGGTCGATCTGGCAGAGGTGGGGGCAGCTGTCCAGCACGCGGCGCACCGACCCCTCCGACACGGAGGACCCGCGCAGGTTCAGCACCCTGTGAGGAGAAGGGGGGAGTTATTGAAGGTAGTTGTGGGGACCAGCTGGTGTGGAAAGAAGCTGACAAGTTTGTGAGAAATGACTGTACTTTAGCTAGACTGTTATGTTGCTACAGAGGTTGTGTCCTATACCATTCCTTCGGGGGAAAAGCTTTTGTAGCGAGGAGTTAGTACAGCCTTGTTAACCTCTTCTGGGCCAGAGACCAGCATACCCGTCCTAACCCCACTTCTTCAGTCATCGATGTAGTTTTCAAGATAGAGTCCAAAGCAATGCTTTGATACTACTGAGACAAGTCAATGCGCAAACAAATCCTTTTGGTAAACATTGGGAGCAACACCCCTCACAGCTGCGAACTCCTAATTAACTCACTAACTCCTAACGGTCAAATATTTGGATGCCATAATAATCCCGTGTCTCTCACGTCCCAACTAGGTGTAAGCTAGAACGCCTCGTGGCGTAAGACCATCACACGCGGGAGAGGGTGATGGTCATTTTCGATGGCCAGCGAATCCTAGTTTCTCATATGGATGCTATGTCGAACAAGGTTAGGGTACAGCACCCGTGTACAATTAGCTCTCTTAATAATATAGGAAAAATAGAACGCCTCGTGGCGTAAAACGATCTGCAGCGATGGAGGCAAATTCAACGCCGTCATTTTTTGATGGCCAGCTAGGCCTACTTTTTTGGCATGGGTCACATTTAGGACAACCCACCAAACTCCCTACAAAAATTATGAACATTGCTCAATTCCTTCAACCACTTTTTGGGTGGACAGATATACATACAATTATACAAATATATACTTAAATCTTCAAGGAAAACA
Source organism: Parhyale hawaiensis (assembly GCA_001587735.2). Classification (NCBI taxonomy): domain Eukaryota; kingdom Metazoa; phylum Arthropoda; class Malacostraca; order Amphipoda; family Hyalidae; genus Parhyale; species Parhyale hawaiensis. The sequence continues at coordinate 1,249,224 of LQNS02277812.1, forward strand.
TTTACCACCGCACTCAGTTCGTTCGCGGGTGATAATTGAGTGCCACTGATCGCGCGCTTCCAATGGAAGGCACACAAGCACCAGCTCGAGCTGCAGACATATGCTCTGTAGGCCTCAAAGAAGTGCACGGCTGCATTAGACCACAGATTAACAGAGATCAATGGCGACTGAGACGGAAGGCTCAGATTGTTGCCCTCACGGAGGATCGAGACGCCACTGAGGAGCTCGAGGGAAGACCGGGACAGCAGGACAGTGTTGAGGCCGCGAGCTGCTTCTTGCTCTAAGAGAGCAGAGGGCAGGACAGAGGCTACAGTAAGCTGGGAGCAGCGGGGCTCCCATGTACGAGAGTGTTACATACAAGATCAACGCGCATGGGAACAGCAAGTCGAGAAAGAAGTGGAAGAACAGAACAAAGTAGGACTAGTAGGAGTATAAAATCAGAAGGAAGTAAAGTGGGCACGGAAGACAAACGTAACGAAGGTCTAGCCATAGCTGAGGTAATCTGCAGGGTCTCCCTGGGGGCGCTGCTCCCCATAACATAGGATGGGCGAACCTGCACTAACCTAACCCTATGGTCCATCCTATGCCCCCTGAGGCTGATCCCATATCAGCGTCAGGAGTGAGCCAAATCTCGCTAATAAGGACAAGCGAAGAGCCCCAGCACCCACCTGAGGTTACAGGCATCCTCCGACACCGCCGACAGCGCCGCGTGCAGCACCACGTCGTCCCCGGTCCAGGCGAGGTCCAGCTCCACCAGGGACGGGGCCCACTTGCGCACCACCAGCTCCAGGCGGTCCGAGTAGCGCTTGATGGTGGACCCGCCCGACAGGTACAGGTGCTCGATGCTCCACGGGGGGATCCGCACCAGCGACCCGTCGCTCACCTGCAGGCATCTGTGGGGGGGGGCAAAGTCAGTGCACGAACAAGTGCAGAGGTACGCTGCGGATTCGGATGCCTAAGTCCGTAAGTCCGACTCCATCTCCAGGGTCTGGTCAGCCTCCGTCTAGACCTTCGGCTCCTAGATGACCAAACTCCTAATCAAAATAAGCCCATTTCCACCCCCATTCTTGACCGCAAGATGTCTGCTTCTAACTGACTTCACATACCCAGCCATAGCAGACTCAACAACGCCGGTAGTACTACGTCCCACTCCACAAGACTGTGTAGTGGTACCATGCCCTATTCCTACCGACTAGGATACCTCTCCGCAACGCGGTAGGCACCACACAGGATGTGCCTGCTTAGGAGTGAGTCCAACTGATGCAGTCCGACAGGCACCCGAGACTGGGGCTCGGCACGGCAGGGAGACAACACCGAGCTGTGTTGTGGCGCCTCAGTAACACGGTCTCCAGCCGAGCGAAGTTGTACTCACTCAGTACTAGCGTTAGCAGGAACTGTTGTTGGTTAGCTTATTATGCTCCTGGTGTTACCGCCGCCCCCACGTCATATGACGTGATCCGAGCAGGGAGTCTCAGTTCATTACGTCCCATCAGTAGCTATTTGAATATCTGATCCGGCATTCCTGCAGGGAACACACAGTTGGCCGAGTGTGCTACTACTGGCAGGAAAAAGGCGCAAAGAACAGAAAAGAGACGAGGGAGTAGAGGTGCCCCGCGCACTAGGTGGGCTATCTCAACCGACAGCCCACTCCGCGGAACAGAAAAGGAAATATAGAGCCTACCTAACTTGACAAACCTAATGAGCAGGAACTGCGGCCAGCTGCAACATCCCCTGCGGAGACGGCACTTGGGATCCCTGGGTTCCTGAGGCCCATATATATTGTGGCAGGGAAAGGGCCCGTCATGATATAGCTACCTCTGAGGGCCTTTGTTGGCTAGAGTGAGCAAGGAAGCGTAGCTATAGGAAATGAAGGCACAGTATTCCCTCAACACCATAAGCCGGAGGAGCAGGGGGGGGGGGCGGCACAACTCGCAGAAATCACAAGTGAAAAGCGTAGTAGCAGGCGTCAGGGCCCGCACATGCGGCTGATCAAACCAATGCAATAAACGTTACTGTACGTTTGTATGCATGTAGGCAGCAAAGGATATTCCCAACGTTTGTATCGCGCTGAAACTAAAGCTAAAACCACACCAGGAGCGCGTCGCAATCACGCCCAATCCGGGCTACCACAACCTGAAAAAGTTACCGTAACCCGTGAGAGCGCCAGCTGGCGACGGCCGGAGTAAGCTCAAAAAGTTTAAAATTCCGTTTAATTTGAAATTTCCTCATTGAAAGTTCCAAGTACCTAATCTAATTTACCTATTCTGGTGTACTGACTTTATTTGTTGCGTATTTGAATGCATTTAGTGCTTCTTTTATTCAAAATAGACGTGTGTGCTCGGTGACTTACACCGCCGTAACCAGTGTCTCGCAGTCGCCATTTGAGCTCTGGCTGCGACACGGGGGGCGACTGGGCGGGGCACAGGTGTTATGATATTCAGAAGTCTGAGACTTCCTTTCCACAACAAAGGCGATATCAAAGAGGAAGAAAGAAGGGACATATAGTATGACGATCAAATATTATATTGTGGGTTTTCCCGCCGTATTAGATACAAAGGCTATATAACAGCGATCCAACTCTGTATGATATACAGTAGTTTAGAAGTTAACTCGAACTCAAATGAGTTCTATTAGAACAGTCTCGGCCAGGTGCACCATGTCTGGCAGGAAATAAGGCGCGAGCATCTCCAACTCCACACGGCTCGGTCGAACGAAATCGCTCAGTCGTGCAGCGCAGGGAAGGAGACGAAAAACGAAGAAGACAGAAGAAAGTGAACACTCG
>LQNS02277812.1:1333272-1346939 GCA_001587735.2 Parhyale hawaiensis
GGTGTGTAATAACTCACCCGGCGGAGCAGTATAGGCCGGCTGGATGACAGTGGGGGCGGGGGTGTAGGGCTGGCGGGGTGGGGGCAGGCAGCTGTAGCCACAGCCGTTGTAGCAGCACTTGAGGTCCCCTGCACAGCTCGCGTCCGTCTCGCACTCGTTGTCGCAGCGGTAGACGTCCCTGCTCAGGCTGGGACACTCGCCGGGCTTGGTCTCTGCAAGGCATGGAGATTTTGGAACACGTGAACACTGAGGGAGAAGTGCGGTGTGTACACTTGTACACAACAGTACACCCGTGAGGTATCTTCACTATAGGACACGTGTACACGCACACTTGTGGGATATTTGTTTACGGCAGGACGCAGCACAAGGAAACGTATGTACTATAATCTAGACGTTAAAATTCTAGGTAATTATTGCACGTGTGGCCTCCAAACTGTTGTAGTGGCTTCTGGAATCTGCAGCAGCGGCAGCACAGCGCAATCTCTCACTGCAAATATCACGAGGTACATGGTTCAAACAGTCAAATTTGTGTTCCTGTGCAGTTGTGAATTACGTGGCTAATTTTTGGACGCGTGGTTGAATTAGGGACACGTATCAAAAATAATGCTCGTGAAGCCAAAACAGTTCCAAATTTTGGGACAAGTTTTCGTTACTCTTTCAAAGTGCCGAAATTTATTCCACATAATGCAAATACAACACTAAGCTAATCACAGTTAATTTTGTATTAACTAGAGTGCAGGAAAATTTATATTCAAGTATTGAGGCAGGAAAAGATGATCCGATTCGATGAGGCAAATAAACAGAATATTAATAGTTATAATATTTCCTGAATTGCCCAACTTGAACAAATCGGCTCTGCACGGAGATCAACCAAGTTTTAGAGAGAATTCGTTTCGAAATATCTTTATGTACCTATTCAAGATTTTTCACATTCAGATAGTCTATTGTTTTCATAAACATTCTTCAATAAAATCTCCATCAAACTTTCAGTCGGATTACGGTGTGGAGATTTCGCTGGCCAATTTTACGCGTAGATTTATCCCTCCACAAACCAGTCGTTTGTTAGCTCGGCGGTGTGGACCGCAAAGTCATCTTGCTGAAAAATTGCATTGCAGATATCCAAAATTGCATTGCAGACATCCAAAATTGCATTGCAGACATCCAAAATTGCATTGCAGACATCCAAAATTGCATTGCAGACATCCAAAATTGCATTACAGACATCCAAAATTGCATTGCAGACATCCAAAATTGCATTGCAGACATCCAAAATTGCATTGCAGACATTGTAGATGTTTTGAATGGGCTGATCTTGCGCCCATAGAGGGCCTTCATTGGTCTCGAAAAGTTGGTCTTTTCTTTCTTTCTTGAACATTCCTCAACTTTGGGGGCTTCTGGGGGGAACCCAAGACTTGCTGGTGGTCTCCTGTGGCAGGGACTGTTTGCTTCTATTCTAGGTACTGCCAAAAGTTCCTAGCTGCTGTTGGCGACATGTCAATAGTCCTGCCAGTTATGGTGATATATCTAGAATTTATACATACCATTTACTGTCATTCGTTTCTTTCGGCGTTAGTAATTGGCTATACATATTTTTCGTAATGTATTTGGAATATTTGGTGAAAGTACCGTCAGCGTTGAAGCAATAATAAAAAGGATAACAAACGAAATTCTAACTCGGTATAGATGACATGGCCAGATATGGAACACATAACCAGTTACCATCACGGCAGACGGGTACCACAGTGGACCCTTCTGGCTTGTCCTGGATATCAACAGCGCACTGGGACCCGTCAGAGCAGACGTAGCCTTCGCACGGGTCGTAGCAGCTGCACACCCTGCAGCCGTAGTCGTCTATGGACGCAGTCACGCCGTACGGGCACTGTGGCAGGTGAGTTACGAACGGGTCAGTGATGGTAGTACGTGAAAGTTTAAGCATCCCTAAATAAATACTAAGCTCTTCTAATGGAGGAAAAGGAGGGGACAAAAGTATAGTATGTCGATAGAAACGGGGAACACATAACGAAGGTGTTCCCACACAGGATCACTGCGCATGGAAACAGCAAATTGGGAAAGAAGAGGAAGAGCAGACAACAGTAAGATCAGTAGGAGTATTAAAGTGATAGGAAGCAATGTGAGCCCGACAAACGACCGGAAGGCCTAGCTAGTGACTATTGTAACCCACACAAACCTCCTGGGGGCACAACTCCCCATAACATTGGATGAGCAAACCTAACTAACCTTATCGCCCAGGTTCAGAAGCGGGGCGGTAAATGTGTGTGAATACCAGAGCAGTGAGACTAACACAGTAACGGGTCAACAGGAGTGAAGTAACGGATCAGCATATTAGATTAGTAAGATAGGGATTGCCACTCCTACAGCAGCTGGTCAACAGTTGCACAGAAACGGGCCAGCAGATGTTGAAGTAAAGGGTCTCAGGGACAAAATAATTAGACATCAGCTTGGCACAACTGTAAGAGATGAAGGTGAAAGCTCCGGCGGGGCTCCACCAACGGAGAGATGTGGGAAAAGAGAGGAAAGTGAAATCACTTCACGGGTGGGGCTTAATGTCCCTGGTAGCGAGATCGGTTGTGTGGACTGAACAGGCTAAGCGAATAAGTTGTGGTCAGTATCTATACAGAAAGGAAAGTTAATTTAACCATACGTCATAATTTGCAACTCAACAAGCACTGGTTCGTGCTGCAGATATACCTCTGCCAGCCGGTAACACAAGCTTGCCTGGTTACAGTTGACTACAGGTTGTTAGAGCTATGGCGTCAGAGACGGAAGGCTCTTGCGAGCACTGTAACCTTCTATTCCTATTTCTGCAGAGTGCAAGATACACCGCAAAAGGAGCTGAACGCTGGACTGCATACTCAGTTGTCAAGCACTGCAAGAAATCATGTGTGAGGCAAACAGGCTCTAACGGCCGCACGCGCTTGAGAGTCTGAGACTCCCCTCCTGCCTCTGTGCTGCACAACTTGGTCACTTATTTAATTATTTTCTGTATCTGAACAGCTATTCATCTAGTGCCTGGCGACCGCTGGTACTGACCTGTAGATAGTGGCACTCAGCGGACCGGGCCTCACAGGGGTCGTCGGGGGCAGCCGTGGTCTCAGGATCTGTGGGGGACGAGGAAGGCGTTAGGAATGCCACAGCAATGTTATGGGACGTCTGTTGCAGTCATCTGTTCCTCCCACAAAATTATTTGCAAGAATCACCGGACCGGCGTCTGAGGTCAACTTTCTTACAGTGGAGGCTGTCAGGTGCTACAGTCGTCAGGTCAATCCGGTGTTTTCCGTAATGATCTGTGCTGGCATGGAGATTCATTGCCTAGATCTTTGTTTGACTGTGGGTATTTGCAGGCGTTCAAGTAACCCGAGAATGGACAAGTTCTTGAGTCTTTCAACAGCGTTTTGAGCGGCCTGGGGGCAGTTTATTGTTGCCATTGTGGTTCTATTAGCCGTCCCTTGACCCCAGGGTGTGTAGTTTTCTACATAATTTGTTATTATTTAAACTCCGCTTCTGAAAGCAAACAGCAAGTAAACTAGCAAAAATGCTAACCGCGTCTAAGGTCCCTGCTGAACGCTAAGCGTTCTCAAGAGGTCCAAAGAGTGCTAGCTTCCCCACAGCGACCTTACAGCACCAAACCGCCAGCAACGGTGCTTCTAAACCTGCCACAACTGACTTTGATAGCTTTAGCCCTATCTCCGAACACGGATCGTCGGAATAAATTCCATGGCTGGTATTGATATGGAGATCAAACACACATAGAACGGACCAGCGTCGCACCTTACAGTCTACAGCGTGTTGTGTATGTCGATACCTCGGCTGAGCTGTCCACAAGACGGGCCCGACGGTTTAGCAGCACGGACCGGGACAATCATTAGCATTGGCCCGGGTATTCAGTACCAAGTGTCCGTCTGTGTGACAACACAGCCCCATGTGTTCAGAAAAACGGGCTGGCGAATTCTGCAGCGCATTCCTGCATATTGGGCGGCACGGGCCCGTGTATTCACCGCACATATTACAGTGTACACATACGAAACACATAAAGCACATGAAACAGACAGCCGTGGAGAGAGGGACACTCTATCGACTCACTAAATTCAGTTGAGCAGCAGCGAAACTGCTCTCGTACATGCAGTCACAGTTCAGTGCTCACAAGGACGAGGCACATATGCTATGAGCAGAATAGTCGTACAGGACATAGTACAGCAGCAAGTACGAGCTACATGCAGACAGATATAGGTATGGAGCGCACTGCACAGCAGGATTTCCGGGTGTGGTGTTGGCGACCGTGACAGGACCAGCGCAGCTGCAGTACTACGGGCAATACATTAGAGCCGTGGTTCTTGAACTTTTTTACTTCCATGGCCCCTTAAGAATGTATTTTTTTAGCCCTCTTGGTGTTTTTAAATAAATATAGCGCTTAGGCAGCTGCTCTCAATAACCAATAACGAAGTAAAAACACCATAGCAGGCGTACGCGCCAAGATACATCCCTATACGAAGATAAAACGGAGTAGTAAAAAGATAATGGCACAGGACATGTAAAGTGATACAGCACAGTACGGAAGATAGTAAGATACATAGTTAAATTTACAGTTAACAATAAGACATACAATAGATAGAACACATACAATGCTGTGGCTGGTAAAGTTAAAAGATACCGGGGAAAGGATTTGTGTATCAACGGGTCGGTCGATAAAGTCTACGGACACTAGTCTGATTAGAGACAGCATCAAAGTGTCATCGGCTGGCGATATCTAGAAAAAAAAAAACACTGCGTATAGGCTGACGAGACCCAACTGTCACTATCAAGAGAGTTGCTTCATGAGCAGCTGCGGTGTGAGGCGCACGAGGGTGAGACCATCGATGAGAAGACTGTACGAGAGAACGCAATGCGTGTCATGCTTGTGTGGACACAGGGACAATGTGGGACACATGCTGGACCCACATGTGTTCTGGGCACTCTGGCAGGCAGGACACACGACACGGACGAGACACTTGAGCTGTCCAAGACACGGTAGAAGTCCAGCCGTCCCAGACTCACAATGCTGTCCCGGGCTCCCGCAGAAGGCGGTGCAGGTCTCGAAGGTCTTGAAGCGGTTCATGTTGCCGCCACATCCACCGTATCGGAACAGCCGGCACGTATCGGTACCGGGATCGTAGTGCCAGCGGTTGTAGTCGGCGTCCCGGCACGGTCCCGGAGATGGAGGAAGCTGGCAGATGGCTGTGAGACCGGAGCAGTTAGTGGCAGCCATACGGCTGTGGGACCTGTGTGGCTATTGGGCATGCGATCACATGACAAAACAGCTGTTCATCACGCCTGACAACTCTACCTCACCGAGCGTAGAAAACATTCAATTTAGGCAACAGTGTTGCCCATCACTAGCTACCGGCCTATCTCACCGAACTTAGGGAGCCATCAGATCCCACGGGTGAGTCTCCGTACATTCGACATTAAGAAATCAAAGAAGTCGAGAAGGGGGTCAGTGAGCAGGCAACAAGAGAGACGGTGGTGCGGAGCATAACAAAGTGCTGCGCAACGCTGCTCTATTCCGTACCGTGAAGATACTCACCTAAGTTGGCCTGCTGGGTATCGTTGCCCACCAGCTGAGGCACATCCTTGTACACGCAGACGGTGGTGCACTCCTCTTCTGTTGAAAACCGGTTTCCGTTGCCATCGCAACCGGTGTACATGAACTGGTGACAAGAACGGTCCCTGCAACGCACGACAAGTACACATGAACATGTGGAACGTGCGGTCCCTGCAATACATTCAAAGTCCCTGCATGCGGGCACCTGATCCCTGGGTTGCCTGACTACCGCTAATGTCGGTCGAGTCCTCAGAAAAAAAAAATTGGGACTCTTCAGCTAGGATTCCCCTTGCCATGGGTTTCAGCTGCCCGGGGCGCCCTCTCCTAGGCTCCAACCATTAGAGAAAGAAAGAAATAACATTTTATTTCTCATATGGATGTTGTGTGCAGCAAGGTTAGAGCACAGCACCCTGAGGTTTTCAGAGTTTGGGCTAACTTTAGACTAATACTAAACGCTAACATAAGAGAGAGTTATCATCTAGTCTGTAGAGAGTAGAGGTCTTCTCACATGAGGCTATCTCGCTTGGAGACACCTCGCCTAGGGCTTCTCACCTGAAGTCGCCTCATCTGGGCTTCTTTCACCCTGTCACCTAAAGTCTGTATCACTTGAAGTTTCCCACCTGGGGTCCTCTTACCGGGTAACCCGCTACTTGAAGTTTACCTCACCTTGGGTCGTGGTACCACTTGCGTAGGAAGTCGACGCATCGACCCTCGTTGGGGGGCTGATTGCACACATCTGTAGGAGAGAAAAGAACAGTTTATCACGAGGATTTTGAGTCAATATGCGGTGCGGGAGGAATCCCAGACTGGGCGGTATTTCGCAGTGCTTAGCGATACATATTGGCCACCATGAAATTTTTAACGCCAACATAAACTCTCTTTTTATATCAATTGAAAGAGGAAACAATGGAATCCCGCTTCTTTACGGAGCCCATACGTCAACCAGTGGATATGTGTGACTCACCCTGGTCCCGGAACCTGCCGCACTGCCGCTCGCACATCTCGATGGAGGAAAACCGGTTGGCGTTGCCACCGCACCCTCCGTAGCTGAAGCCCACACAGCGGCCCTACGGGAGGATGAAGGTCAGGTGAGCGTCGTGGCCACTGTATATTAGATGGTACGGAGGTGGGTCAAGGGAACCCCAACCTAGCATTGTGACTCCTTGAGAATGTATTCTTCGCCTCATTCAGAGCACTAAGTAGCCCTAATGGTCACCACAATAAGCCTTCAGGACCCACCTGCTGAGCGTCGTAGTACCAGTGAGGCATGGCAGCTCTGCAGGAGCCTCCGTCCACCGGCAGGTGGCATATGGCCGGCAGATCGTCGGCAGCGCCTGCACAGCATGAGAGTCGGTGAGTGCTGTAGGGCATGCAAGGTTTAACCCCGAAGGGTTTAACATGGCTCATTAGTAGCCAAGGCGTTGCCCACGAAAAAGAATTGACTGACTCGCAGTTGCGCGAGCAATCGCTTGTGGTCATAGTAGCAATAGAAAGGTTTACTAGCACTTCAGAGACCATCTGCTCCTCTTGACGCGTTGGTGTCATTGATTTTATCAGTTTTTCAGCCGGTAGGTCTCGAAATATCTGCTAACTGAGACGAGTCCCAATGGCTTCAAGAGGCCAATGCGCTAGTACTGACAGAAAAACAAGGCGTAGAGTGAAAAATCAAATAAAATGTTTATTTCTCATGTAGATGCTGTGTCCAGCAAGGTTCTTAAAATACCGTCATAAAAGAGAGCTACTGGTGTAATGCCTGCATATTATTAAGGAGATGATAGTGACACTATCTTCGTTCGAGTTCTTGAATGTTCTAGTTGCTCCTGAGTCGAATTTGCTCGAGGGAGATCCGGCCGATTTCCTGTAGGCGACGTTCGTAAGGTATGTTGCAGCTGAAGTAGAGGTAGAAAGCAAGAGAGAAAACCTGTACCTGTACCACTGAGGCCATTCTTCTTATCACTAGGAACTGCGGCCAGATGGAGTATGCCGAAAAAAATGTCACGTAGGAAAACCTGGGGGCGTAGGTTCAGATAATCTAGCGGGATAAGGTTGGCCAGAATATCTACCAGTAGGAGGCCTTGTAGACAATGTGGTTTTTACAGGAGCGATTTCTAAAACAAGTAATTTGGTTCGCGAAGTGGTTGGAACGCTAGCAGTGTCTCAACCGACTGCGGGTTGGCACAAATCTTCTTGGTCAGCATAGGTGCAGTGCGCACATCATAGTACGGCTCAGCTACACCCTGGAAATGTGGTTTTGATCAAAAATCACGAACGCTGCTCGGCAAACTGGAAAATTATTGCAAAAATGCAAAAAATACTGTGGCTGTTAGCACTCGGCTCGTGTTTCTTATTTCATCCGCCAAGGAAGTAATGTTTTCGTCGGGTCTGTCCGTCTGTCTGTTATTCTGTCTGTCACCAAGATAACTGAAAAAGTTAAGGACAGATTTTGACGAAGCTTACATGGGTTGTTAGGTATGTTAGGAAGAACAGATGATTAACTTTTGGTGAAGATCTGTCCATCCGTTTGTTTGTTTATTTGTCATCCAATTTTTTTTGTTTGTGCCATAACTTAAAAAGTAATTGACAGATTTTTATGAAATTTACTTGAGTTGTTCGGTTTATTACAGAGAGTAAATGATCAAATTTTTGTGATGATCTGCTTGTTCGTTCCTTTTTTTGTCGCTGTGTTTGATCTTATGATTATTAGCGCGAAAACTCAAAAAATTGTGGATGTATCTTTATGAAATTCTCATTAATTATTAGTAATGATAAAAGACATACTTGGTTAAATTTTGTGTGTTTGACTTATGTTTGTTAAAATGTTTGTTAGCAGCATATACTCAGAAGTTATGAACGGATCTCCAAGAAAATTACAAACACTGTTTACATTATTAAAAGGCACAAGTGATCAGATTATGGTGTTGATAGAAAGAAAATCATGGTTTCAGAGCCGATTTGAATTTTTCGTTACCACTACCTTGCTTGGCGAAGGTATGCACTCTCAGAGTGCTCCGGTTTAAAGATGGTATAGTAGATATGACGCTCTCAGATGTTGCTCTCTAACTAGGCATATAAATATAGAAACTACGCTACTTAGATTGCCGAACCGTTAACCGGGGGCGCGCACCCCTCAGCGGCTCACCAGGTTGGTAGAGATCGGTGGGCGGAGCAGTGGAGGGGGCGGAGCCCTGGCATCGCTGCTGGCACAACCGTAGGGAGTCGAACCTGAGGACACACAATAGCAACGTTGCCACATGACTCGGTCATTGCACACTGCACATGTGCCACTTCTTGTGCATTTGTGCCACATGTCCCACTACTACTGCGTATGTGCCACATGTCTCACTACTACTGCATATGTGCCACATGTCTCACTACCTATATTAGTACAAAGCATGAAAACCTCAGGATACTGTGTCCAAACCTTGTTGGACACGGTCTCCAGATGAGAAATACATGGGCTTATTTTTATTATTATTACTACTGCATATGTGCCACATGTCTCACTACTACTGCATATGTGCCACATGTCTCACTACTACTGCACATGTGCCACATGTCTAGCACGCAAATGATAAGATTGCTGTCTAGTACAAGGAAAGTTAGGCTGGTCTCAATAAGCCCTCCGCTAAGGTACGAGGTGGCTACGGTATAGATTATTGCTGAGAAGTTGGGTCTGTTGCAAGCTTTAGCAACAGCTGCCAAGCGTTATAAATTTATTTAGAAAAAATGTACATTACAATAGAATTGACGGTCGTCGCGCACAGGTAGGAGGATAGGAGACGCAATCTCCAGAAAATACAGGCTTTCTAACGCAATTCTGATAGAGCACAGGCGATTCATGGGCACACTAAAGGCACGCTCGATTTGCTGGCTGCAATCTCGTAGTCTGATTATCTTATAAGTTTGTATGGAATTTAGATATGAGCGATCAATTTGCCTCGTTAGATCAGATTTCAGGCAGGACGCCGAGTGCCATTTGTTAACGACTAAGAACGGAAACTCGACCCAAAAAGGCGAATCCAATATGTAAGAGAAAAGTTTCGAACACGCTTATGAGTTAATCCCGATACATTGCTATAGAAGGGGACATTTGCACGCGCTTCAATACACGAGCTGTCCAGCCCTACACTAATGGGTAAAAACACCCATGTACGTTACAAACAGACCTCAATGGCCCAAACAAAGCTCTAAGACATTATCAATAGACGCAAAACGCTTGCAAACTGGCGAAGTTATGGCAGATCCTAAAATGTTGCAAAAAAACCTTTTAAGGTCATAATTCAGAAATGCCTTAAAAGTTACCAAGAGACCCTAAACGTTAATGAAGAGACTATGATGGGTCAGAAATGCCCTAAAACTAACAAACTAATTTTTAATTGATCGAAACGCAATGGAAAGCAGCAAACAGTCACTAAGGGTTACAAAGAGACCCTCAACTCACACACATAGTTACACACCGATTCTTATTGCCCAGGCAGCCTCCGTAGTCGAACTGGACGCAGACGCCCTGTGCGGGGTCGAAGTAGAACATCTCGAAACTGCCGGAACATGGGCCCACCTCCACCGGCAGCGTGCATACGTCTGGGGGGCACAGAGGTGTTCCTGAATAGCTGGCTGTTACAGTAAAATTTCAGAGTCTGGCACCACACACACACGTACGTACCTTACCTGGCTGACTGTCGCCACACACGTATCTTACCTAGCTACCCACGTGACCTGACTTGCCAGGCGCGCCGTGACTGACGTCACGCACAGTAGAGTAATAAAAACTGTAGTCAGGACCGCTCCACTTGTGTACACTCTGCGACGTCACAACACCGCATTGCTATGGATTTACACTGCGTGGAGCACTCCAGCACCGAGAGGCCAGGTGAAGCACGGCGAGGGATCCCAAATTGACTCATCACGGACTGCTTCTCCTGCTCTTCACACTATAAGTTCTTCAAAATTCTAGAATTAAGGCAAAAGAAAATTTCGATAGGTGTATCCACTGTACCCTGTAGACGAGATAATAAGTTATGTTTGTTTCGTTTTGTTGCTTCACGCCAATTATCACAGTCCCGGTCTAACCAACAACCAATAGCAGCGGAGAACGAATTCATGACGTTTAAGATGATAATACGCTCCTGGAAGCTTCTAAGAGTTAATTAATCGACAACTTGAATAAAGCTAATAAAGAATAGAAACGAGGACGCTGAAAATATTTCATCCAGAAATCAGGCAGAGGAAAGTTGTAGGTTACGAGGCAGTATATAAAAATTAAAATACTTCCAGATTTCCGTTGTGTTATGCGTTCAGACAATATGAGTAAATGGTCAGCCTATTTCGGCTGCATGCAGTTGCAAATACTAATTTATATTTAGAAAGCGTCCAGATATTGTGTTGGATATGCAACTATTAGAATATGTGAAATTTTGGCAACGTGTGGTTCATTCTAACTTCTACATTCCAATAGCCAAACCCAGTGAAGCGTTCTGGTGACGTAGAGCAACCGGCCCTCGCGCTCCCGCCACAATTCATCGCTTAGAAGTCCTCTCACTTTATTTGACTGAACTGTGGTCGCCACACATGTACAGTGACTGTCGCCACTCACGTACCCTGACTGTCGCCACACACGTACTGTGACTGCCGCCACTCACGTACCCTGATTGTCGCCACACATGTACAGTGACTGTCGTTACTCACGTACCCTGACTGTCGCCACACACGTACTGTGACTGCCGCCACTCACGTACCCTGACTGTCGCCACACACGTACTGTGACTGCCGCCACTCACGTACCCTGACTGTCGCCACAGACGTAGTCACACTCGGCGCTGGTCCGGAACCGGTTGCCGTTGCCCCCACAGCCGGAGAAGAGGAACTGCCTGCAGACGCCTGTGCTGAAGTCGTAGTAGAAGCGAGGCTGGTAGTCGTCGCACTCGCCCTTATCCTCCGGCAGCTGACACACCTCTGGCGTTGGGAGTCTAAGTTAGGGTCAGGCAACAGTGGTAAAGGTAATATCGGGTTGACTGCACACTCCTACGAGGGAACCACATGAACAGGTTCGTGCTGTAGGTAGATGCCCGACAGAACCAGAGGAGTGGAGGAATGTAGTCGACTACAAATATACGGACAGCTGGACCCCGACACTAAGAACAGTGCCCACTGGCCTGAATACAAGTGAGAGAAGTACTGGCCCTACAGTCCCGAGCTTCAGGATTGTTTTCCCAGGGCTTGGATGGAACGTGCGTTTTCACAATAATGAGCGGGTTTGCAACATTGAAAAGTGAGCCACCGGGAAGTAGTTGTAAGTTGCTACACAAAATGGCATATCAAACGCACTTTTCACCCTCCGCCATACAGCTCCCATATGCACAAGACTCGGAAGGTAAAAATGAAAACTCTGTCAACTTTGGCGAATGAAGGCAGAGTACCCTCAGAAAGTAGAGTCACTGCACTCCTATCTAAATTAACGCTATGATGACGTTACTATACTACCGGAGGCACACAACTGAACTGTTGGTCTTGGTGTACTTCTGCTGCTGAAACAAGAGAGTCTACCGCTCGCCGGATTGGAATCCGATTGAAGAACTGGTGCAGTGCGCGAGCCTGGGACTCGGCTGTTACATTAGATACCCTGAGCAGAGCCTGGGATTATAAACACCCCGTGTCCTCCGCACCATGGATCGGGGTCGCAGGAATCTAGTTGTCCCACTCACCAGGGCCCGGGGTCACAGGAACCCGGTTGTCCCCGTAGTCACACTCAGCGATGCAGGCCTCGTACGTCAGGAAGTTGTTGTTGTTGCCCCCGCAGCCCGAGTACACGAAGGATCGGCACTCCCGGGAGAAGAGGTCGTAGTACCTGCGGGGAAACGTACACTGGGTGTGTGCATTGGCATTGCATGATGAAAAGTGCGTTTTAACATTAAACCTTTCAAGACTTAATTAAATGTCAGATATTCTACTTAGAATAGTATTCTCGAAATGGAAAGGTGAAAAGGAACTAAAATTTCAATTTCAACGATGGAATGTAATTTTAATTTGTATTGGAAATTGGAACTGGAATTGAAGTAGGAATTATATATTGGAGTTGTAACTGCTTTAGAATCCTAATGAACCTTCTTCATAAAGATTAAGTTGAACTTATTGGAGAAACTGCAGCTCTAGGCAGCATCTGAAAATAGATATAAGTGTGGTATTCCTGAGATGCTCTGTGCTGCGGAGCTACACAGGTCCGACACAATCACGCAGTGAACTAGACTCGTCTCATTTACTTGCTAGCTCTCCACTACTCAGGCATCCGCACAACATTCAAACATCCACCGCATGCACCTCACCACCACTCACCATCGGTTCTGGTAGTCGTAACAGGCTCCGGCCACCTTAGGCAACGCGCACTTGTTCTCCTCAGAATCTGCGGGACACAGGCTCAGTTAGAGGTTGTGCGGCCACTAGGGAATGTTCTGATCAAAGGTTACTTAACGTTTGGCTCTGAGTATACATCCGAGAAAGACTAAGACCAAGGTAAGAACACCAATTGGTGATTCGGGCAGAACTTAAAAGAATTGGTGGGACGGGCGTGGGAGTCTCAGACTCACCAAAGGTCTCGGGTGGACAGGTGGTCCCACACTCACCAAAGGTCTCGGGTGGGCAGGTGGTCTCACACTCACCAAAGGTCTCGGGTGGACAGGTGGTCCCACACTCACCAAAGGTCTCGGGTGGGCAGGTGGTCCCACACTCACCAAAGGTCTCGGGTGGGCAGGTTGTCCCACACTCACCAAAGGTCTCGGGTGGGCAGGTTGTCCCACACTCACCAAAGGTCTCGGGTGGACAGGTGGTCCCACACTCACCAAAGGTCTCGGGTGGGCAGGTTGTCCCACACTCACCAAAGGTCTCGGGTGGGCAGGTGGTCTCACACTCACCAAAGGTCTCGGGTGGACAGGTGGTCTCACACTCACCTAAGGTCTCGGGTGGACAGGTGGTCCCACACTCACCAAAGGTCTCGGGTGGACAGGTGGTCTCACACTCCATGCGCGCCTCGAAGCGGTTGGCGTTGCCCTCACAGCCCGTGTAGTAGAAGGGCATG
>LQNS02277812.1:1356796-1369388 GCA_001587735.2 Parhyale hawaiensis
ACGCCTCATAAGACCAATTTTCTGCGATGCACGTGAGGCAACCGAACGAATGTGGCGCTCAAACGTCAACTTTGGGTCAAAATTGACACCCGAGATTACCAAGTCATCAACCACAGGAAGTGATACTCCATCCAGCATGAGTGCAAGGCCGAGCACTATGCACTAATGAGTGACAAATTTCCATTCAGAGACTTGGCGACAGCATTACGCATGCGGGGAACAAGTATCACTGCTATCAAGTGGGATCGTCGGCATAGTTGATCATGATGCTTTCCAGTGAAGAAAACATGTCACTAGTATACAGAACGAGCAACAGCGGGCCAAGCACGCTACCCTGAGGGACGCTAGACTCCGCCGTGACTGAGGCACTCAAAACGCCGTCAACAGGCACACTCTGCACTCGCTCAGAAATAAAATCACGAATAATTGACAGAACCTTAACACCCACAACAAACGACTCCAGCTTGTATAACAGACCTCCATGGTTCACCCGGTCAAACACCGAGCTAAAGTCTAACTGCACAAGGCGTGCCTAATACCGATAATCCAGCGCAGACTGTACATGGTGTAGCACCGACAACAAGGCGTCACAACAACCCAAACCAGTTCTGAACGCAAACTGACCAGCACGCAACAAACCTATAGCATCGGTAAAGCGACCAAGCGTACAAGCGACCAATTTCTCGAATACCTTCGACAAATCGGGCGTCAGCGTTATGGGCCGGTAGTTGGCGACATGCGGCGACACTGAACTCTTGGGAATGGGAGTAAATTTCCCAGTACACCAACAACGGGGAAGATTTCCTAAACCGTATCAAGCGCCGCATGTAGATCAAGCAGCGCATGTAGATTTAAAAAACTCCTTATACTGTATACATGTATTAGGGTGATGCTATCTGAAATAATGTTCCAGAACTCATCAAAAACGCGCTGATGAATCGCTGACAATTATGCATATGCAATGATAATTCATAATTAAACTTTATAATATTTGAAGTGTGTAAACAATGGTAAAAATAATATTGAACCTTTGAGTGTAATATTATTCAACAAGAATAGGTAACACTAGTTTCAGCAGAATGAAGCAGCAAGAATGTTCCAGAACTCCTCAGAAAATGTGCTATGCATTGGTCATAATTATTTATATAAATAATAAATTCATAGATCATGATAAATGAACTTCATAATAGACTCACCTAGTTCAATTGTAATAGAAGCATCTTCAACATCATAAATGACACCTGTTTCTTTAGCAACAACTACTGCAATGCGGCATGTGGGCGAGGTAGTATAGAGTCTCGGTGGATCCATTGTTAACATGAAAGTTTTGGCGGAACAGCCCACTGTATTACACGGAGGACATGAGAAAATTTACTCGTATCACTTTATCAAACAAAGTTTTTTATAAGTTTTCTTCAAAGGAATGCTGAAACGTTTTTACACGTGCGTGAATCATTGTGGCACTCACTATTCACGATTAGCAAAAAAATTAACCGAAATATGCGGAGTGTATGATCACTCACTGGCAGTTCACGCTGCACTAAGTTCGGAAAGACGTGAAACTTGAGTGAACGATGCATTATGACACGCTACGCCCAATTCTCACAGCGCAACGTTTCTTCTCTTGAATGAAGTGCAATACAGCGTGAAAAAACTAAATTGAAATAAAATCAATGGGATTTTCCTAATGTCTTCCAGGAAAGACGGTGGGTCATATAAGGCTGAGAATCTTTTGTCGGCACTGGAAATTCAAATGTACTAAAAAAAGTCATTCGGTATATCCAATCGGTATCGGTAGAAGATTCAGAAATATCGAATTTCATTCCGTAGTCACAGCTCTGGAGGTTAGGTTAGGTAAGATAAGGTTAGGTTAGGTTAGGTAAGGTTAGGTAACGTTAGGTAATGTTAGGTAAGGTTAGAAAGGTTAAGTTGGGTTAGGTTAGGTTAGGTTAGGTTAGAAAGTAAATTAAGGAGTTTAGGTTAGGTTAGGTAAGGGTAGGTTAGGCTAGGTTTGGTAAGCTTATACAGTGTTTATTTTAGTGGTGGCGCGCAAGAAAGCATACGTGAACACAAAGGTGTCGTGAACGACGATAGCGCAGCCCGGACCACACACCACAAGCTATTATTTTGTAATGTTGACCTTTTGATACTCTCATTTAGCATCGAATAAAAAGTTTATACTCTCAATTCAAATCTGGGCAGCAGTAACGTAGGAAATATGGAAAAATTTTGATAAAAAAAAAAAAAAACGATACGATAGCTCAACATGAGTTGCAACCAATTTCCCTGTAATGTATAGCAAATTGTTGCGCAGTTGGGCTGCAACCTGTTTCGAGACAACGCATTCAGCTTACGCTGACTACTGTATATTTGAAAACCCAGACAATGTTTCATCTCCACACTCAACTCTAATGAGGTTATAGTGCCTAACCATCTCTTACTAGTGAGGCAAATCCCCATATAAGGACCCCACATAGACAAGGGCCTGCTGGGAGAACCCTTTACCTTCTGAGTGAGAATCTCTGGGGCGAGAGATGGTCCTGACACTCAAGTGAAAGGCCCATCAGAGAGGCCCTGGTGGACCAGGCCTGGGGTCTTACCTCACACACGACAGAGGCGTCGGCGCACTCCTCCCCCTCGCTGGTCTTCTTGGGTGTGACACCGTCAGGGCAGCAGCCGTACACTGTCTCCTTACAGGACTTGAGCGTGGGACAGCCTGGGACAGAGGCAGGGACGGGCTTTTAGCGTGGCACGCTCGGAGACAAAAAACAGCGCCAAAGCTTGTGCGTGGGACAGTCTGAGACAGAAACAGGAGTAGCATATAAGTGTGGAATGGCCTGGGACAGGAAGCGAAACAGGGCTGGTACCTACCCTCCCAGAAGGGTCCCTCGGCCTCAGTGAGACCGTCCTGGCAGCAGCCGAACTCGCTCTCGTGGCAGTCGGAGGTGGGGCGCGGCCGGCATTTGGGGGCCCCGATCCGCTTGCCCGGTGAGGTTGGAGTAGAGCTCTAGAAAAAAATATGTTGGGAAAGTTAGGTTAGACTAGATACGTTTGCGTTAGGCTATTCTAGATCGGACTAGTCTACACAGGGTTAGGTTAGGCTAAGCTCTGTGCGCTTGTATGAGGCTAGGCAAATTCTTACTAGGTTAAGGTAACAAGTCGCTGCCTTATCAGCGGATGAGGTGCTGCTACACGGCGCGCTGATATGGCAGGCACAGAACCGAGACACGCTGTTATCACAATTTGTTCATAAACTGTGTCGTAATCACAACTAGAAAACTGGTACCGATGATTGCGACGCAAGTTAGGCCCTATCTACACGATCCATCTTTTCGTCAAAGTTTGTGATCGCGGAACGATTTTGATCGACAAATACACGCGGCGAGCCTCCGAAGTTTGTGATTTTTGATCGCCAGCAGTGCTGGAAATATTTGAGCACGATCACAAAAAGCTTGCAAATTACATTTCTCTCTGTAAACAAATGTATATATTTTTAATATATTATTTAGTAATTAAATCATCATTTTATTTAAATTTACCGACATAGCGACTTTTGGCTTATGTTTGATTCGAACTTCTGTAGAGCGGGAAGCATTTGTCAACTATATGTCGCCAATTAGTAATAACTGTTGCATATTCCTCAAATTACGTCAGTACCTTCTTTTTTTCATCAGTAAAAGCTACAAAGGAGCAAGAGTTACGTTTTAATGGAAGAAACGGTTGTACACAGTTTAGTTTTAAAACTTTCTCCACCTTTCTAAAATTCACGAGGCTATCACTTGTCAGCTTTCGTAAAACCAATCCGTTATCGGGAATAAAATTTAGAAATTGCACATATCATTGTGCTTATATAGGTAGCCGTCATTTGTCATGTAACCTTGCTAAGTGTAGGCTGTTGGTGCTGCAATTCCTGTGATTGTGACAAGTACAAAATTGTGATATTGTGTTTTCCTCTGTGATAACATCAGCTTTAGCTTGTGATTAGTACTTCGTTGTGCAATAGCAACTTTTTTCATATTTTACCTGCAAGATTTTCGCTAGAATTATACTTTTGTCCCTACTTTTACAGATGGTAGGATTTTTAACACCTGAAGATGGCTGCTGTTGATAGCCGAAACGTCGTCAAAGATTTTAATACAGTGATATGTGCAATCTCTAATTTTTATTCCCGATTGGTTTTACGAAAGCTGACAAGTGATAGCCTCGTGAATTTTAGGAAGGTGGAGAAAGTTTTAAAACTAAACTGTAAGATTAATGCTGATATACAATTCTTGATAGTTGTACACAGTGTGAATTACAATAGAAATTAAAGAAATTTATAAATAAAAAATGAGAACTTATTGTTCTATCGTCTGCATTTCTGCCCCTAAGGGGATGCCAGTGAGTGAATTTTTAGCTATACTTTTCGCCAGTATATATAAAGTTTTACCGCTAATCAGCATCTACAACTAAAATAAATATCTGGCCGATAGAGTGAGGGTGGAATGTCGATTAATAGTAATGGAATGCTGAATTCGCGTACCGTGACCTTGAAGTGTTCGTGGCTTCTGTTTCTGATGCCGTTGGGACAAAGAGGGAATTGTCTGTGATTTTACTTGTCGATTCTCGTGTTTGTGATCGATGAAGTGATGGATCGTGTAGACGCGGCTTTACTCTGACGAAGGTCAATATCTCAGAAACATTTATTTCAAAGAAAGGGAACAAGAGAATTATGCAAATGCATGACGAATAAACGCCATTGTCCAGAGTAAGTATATCTATGACTTTCCTTACTTCGCGCTTCTGCAGACAAAAATCATTCTACATAGAATTTCATTACTGATAAGCGTACACCGCTGGTCTCATAACCGCATTTTCAGTTGTGGTCGCCACTCTTCAGGTCGCAGTAGCGCAACGGGGTTGCGATTACAACATGGCGCAGGACTCGCCATGTGCTGTGACTATCATGCAGTTTTCTATCAGTAGCCGGGGACACACACACACACCAGCCATCGGTGCTGGCAGCCAACTCAAGTGATCCGATTGCCGTGACCGCGACTACAACTTCATCATAAGGCTACCCTCCTGATTTCATCAAATAGAAGTTTTCACTAATTTACATTCGGCCAGAACCACCAATTGCTGAAGTGTAAAAGATACAGTTGTTCGTGATATTTCCAAAAATTTTTGAACAGTAAAATAATGTGCAGGATGACGAATTGTCCGGAACCATATAATCGGTTTAGCTGAGTTGGCACTATGCCGACCACAGTCGGCAGTGGGCAGGGGGCTTAACGGACGTTTCACCAAGTGCACCAACAGTGGTAAAACACCAGCAGGACTTCAAGGTAAATTCAACTTTGATAGTACCCTTCACTGGGAAACCCACATACACTGGTTCGTGCTCCAGATATAGGCCAACTGGCCCCAGAGGAGTAAGTAGAGGCGGAGCCAACCACGGGTCGCCCCAAACCATCCCATTCATGGTGAGGCAGGTGCCCCCACCCAGCTCCGCATACCAAGCCATTGCTGACTCAGCACGCCGGATGCCACAAAGATCTCTTGGCAGGCTTGTCACTGAACTCGGCACCTCTAGCACGGAAGTCAGGCACGCATGGCATGCGCTGCAGAAGCCCGCACCCCAGCAGCTCCACTGACTACGTACCTCCTGTAGCTTAGCAGCAACCGACGCAGGTGATGGCGTGGTGCTGACACCGTCTCCTGCTGGCAAAAGTCAGCCGTCACTAAAACTGGCTGGTAAGAGTAACTATTTTCAATACACTATCTGAGCATTGAGCTTTATAGCAATAGCATCATGTGTAGTGCGTTCAAACGGCACAAGAGATTTCAGTGCGTGAATTATTAAAGCATGCAGGAGCACGCTGCAAGATTCGTGAAGGACAACAGACACACGTGACAACAGGCATCTATAGTGTCATCCGTCTCATCTAAATCCTGTTCCACTCACCAGTAGAGTCATCCGTTTCATCCACCTCTTCCAGCATGGTTGTGGTTGTCTCGGCAAGCTCTTCAGCCTCATCATCTTCTCCAGAACCCTCTTCTTCATCATCTTCTGTTGGCTTCTCATCCTCTTCTTCTTTATCGTCTTCCTCGTCAGCAGAAGATTCGGGGTCAGTAGATCCCTCTTTTTCTTCTTCAGATTCCTCGTCGGCAGAGCCAGATTCGTCGCCAGAGCCAGACTCATCCCCGGACTCTTCTGCAGAGCCTGACTCTTCTTCACCTGACCCTGACTCATCTCCCGATCCAGATTCTTCCGCAGACCCTGATTCCTCGCCGGATTCTTCTGCAGAGCCTGACTCTGCATCAGGTTCTGGCTCAGGCTCAGTTTCAGGTTCAGGTTCCGGTTCAGCTTCGGGGTCTTCTGTGGTTGTGTCCTGCCAAAACACAACAGATGGTGACCGAGCTGCCAAGTGCCTCATCGATGTTTTAGTTCGTTGTTAGACTTCAACCCTTGGACATTAATACATCATAAACCCTGCTACATCCCAGCCATGGTGGGGACCAACAGCCCCTAGAGTGCCTAGACCCAGTGCCCTGCAGCACCTCACCCATGGCAAAGCCCAGCTCTTGGACAAGCGAATACCTACCGTTTCGATGTCCTCGTCCTCAATGGCGTCGTATTCGCCCTCATACTCTCGTGACTCGCCAGGAGCATCCGTTGTTTCTGGCTCTTCTCCAGACATTTCATCACCGGACCCTGACATCTCTTCGCCGGAGCCCGACACTTCTTCTTCAGCTGAAAAGTCACGCTGAAATTGTAAGTTAGCTACGAGATGACACGTTTCCCAGCTAACGAATACTTAGCACTTATTAACTGCCAACCGTCCATCACTTACAGGACCAACATATATCAGCAACACTCCGTCCATTCCCTACGGTTAACATATGAGAGCTCTACACCCTCTGCGCCTAAACATCATGTTAGCCGATAAGTGCTGCACTACCGCTGCCCCTGCACTTCTTCACGTACCTGATCCAGACTCTTCTCCCGACTCCTCTCCAGAGGGCTCCTCTTCCACCGATCCAGAATCTTCTTCATCTTCTGGAACAGACCCAGAGTCTTCTTCGTCGTCTGGGGCCGATCCAGAGTCTTCTTCTTCTTCTGGAGCGGAGCCTGACTCTTCTTCTGGAGCAGATCCAGAGTCTTCCTCCTCGGGGGCAGACCCAGAATCTTCTTCTTCGTCTGGAGCAGATCCAGAGTCTTCCTCCTCTTCAGGAGCTGAACCGGAATCATCGGAGATTTCATCCTCCAAATCGTCTTCCATATCATCCTGTAGTAAATTAGAGGATAACTAGCGCTTAATTACACCGAAGTGTGTAATATCCCATATACTAAAAATCTATTCATTGTATGTTGACCAGTTAAACTACATCCAAGGGTCGACGAAATTCACTAAATTTTAACGTTTCGAAACTTCAAAATTTAGTAAATTTTATCCACCCTTATGTTTATTTTACGTTGAATTCGTTTAACATTTAAATTACATCTGCTGTAGACGGATACTCAAAATAAGCGTTGTTCAAGGAGGGGAGCATTTGTCCCCTCTGTTTTTCCTTTTGGTACCTTGTATGTAGCAGGACTATAGTCAAACCAGCGTAAGGAGTTCGATGTGCGTGGCTAAGAACGCAAAGCAAGTTTGCCAAATCTCGCTTCAGCGCGTGGTATAACTTGTCTCAATCTATAAAATTGTATTTATATTTGAATACTCAAAGTGCATTAGTTAACAGATTAGATTTGGCACTGCTGCATTCAATTCAGCCCCGGCTCTAAAGGATTGCTGATGCTGGTTTGACTATAGTAGCTGCCTCATCACCCGTCCTGGGACACCGATTGGCTACACCCTTAATATGGTCTAGTCGGCAGTTATATGAAAATCTGATAATATAGCGAATGCTTGCACGTGCCCACGCGTGCATTACGTACCTTAAATGTGTCGCTTCTACCTCACACGTGCCACACGTACCTCGTACTCGTAGTCATACGGCAGCTCGCCTTCTTCGCACCAGTCAAGATCTTCGTCAAATTCTTCATCGTCTCCGCTGCCCTCATCATCCTTCTCGTCATCTTCTTCTTCCTTTTCTTCGCCACTCGCCTCTTCGTCATCCTCTTTATCTCCACTGGCTTCATTTTCATCATCCTCGTCAGTGCTTCCCTCCTCATCTTCGTCCTCAAGTGTGGTGGCCTCGTCCTCAGACGTGGCCGTGGTGGCAGCCATCGTCGTCACTTCCTCCTCTTCTTCCTCCTCGTCACCTGCCCAACACAAGAAGACTTCATGGTGATCAGACCTCACTGGTGAGACGCTCTCTTGCCCAGTCGTGGGAACACTAGGCTCCGCTTGTGGTTCTCTCAACCATCCACAAGAGCACCGGATGGCCGCACGACAGTCGGACTCGAAGCAATTAGCCCTTGCGGCAGCACGGGCGCAAGAGTCTGGTCCTACCAAGAAGGCAGCCTCATGCCAAGTCACACTATGCCCTTGCACGCACAACTTGACGCGAGGATGTGCAGCTGGCTCATCGTTCATACTATTGTATCCACATCCCTAGTAAAATTGCGCTTGTGAATGATTGTGTGGTACCGGTACTAGTCAGGCTCTGGTCGCTAGAGCAAAGCTGAGTGCAGGGCTGCCTAAGAGCGCCGGCACACCAAAAGCAGTACCGTGAGAAGCTGGCAGGCAGTTTTTGAGAAGTACGGAATGCATTGGAGCGCACACACCGAACAGCGGCAGCGACCTGCTCAACTGCCGCTGTTCGGTGTGCGCGCTCCAATGCATTCCGAGCTTCTCAAAAACTACCTGCCTGCCAGCTTCTCGCTGAAATGCTTTTGGTGTGCCGGCACCCTCAGGAAGAATTCCTGGACGCTGAACAAAGGGTTATGCTGTCCAACAGGCATACGCCGACTTCTGGAACCAGTCACTGTACTGTTGGCTCTCCCTACTACCAACTGACTCTGACTCTTAGAGAAGGCGAGTGACCGATTCCAATTCCTGGCTCTCAAAAATGAGCTGCAGCTCACAAGACCGACTTAGCAACACAGCTTAAGACTATAGGTAGATCTTACAGGCGCACAGTCTCTGGTCACTGGAACCTGCAGCGCGGCAGGTGGCAAGTCTGCGCTTTGGTGCCCCAACATTGGCGGCCGCTGGGGCTGGTTAGCGCATGGTTGCTGAGACGCTGGGTCGGAGTTGGCTCAATGGGTCTGGTACTGTCCAGATCCACACGGTCCCGGGCCTGACGTTATTATTATTAGTATTATTATTCAAACTTCACGCTTGAGCCCCCACGGACAGGTAATACAACCCAAATGAAGCATTTGCAACACCGGGAAGCCCAAAACGCTGCTAAAGGAAATCCAGCAAAAAACTATTAACTGCTGACTTAAAAGCCTGCAGGCCAACACGACCAAAAGCCGATGCAGGCAACAAATTTCAAACTTTAGCCGACCAAGGCACGAAGCCCCGACAGAAATGATTAGTTCTACATATGACAGCCTCCAAAGTGAAAGAGTGCGCTCCGCACGCAGCACGAGTCTCTCTCTCTCTCAAAAACCTTGAGGGCAGGGAGAGAAGAATACAACCAATGCCTCTCATTATTGTACACTTTATAAAACATACATAGCTCAGCTACNCGCCTCTTCGTCATCCTCTTCATCTCCACTGGCTTCATTTTCATCATCCTCGTCAGTGCTTCCCTCCTCATCTTCGTCCTCAAGTGTGGTGGCCTCGTCCTCAGACGTGGCCGTGGTGGCAGCCATCGTCGTCACTTCCTCCCCCTCTTCCTCCTCCTCGTCACCTGCCCAACACAAGAAGACTTCATGGTGATCAGACCTCACTGGTGAGACGGTCTCTTCCTCAGTCGTGGGAACACTAGGCTCCGCTTGTGGTTCTCTCAACCATCCACAAGAGCACCGGATGGCCGCTCGACAGTCAGACCCGAAGCAATTAACCCTTGCGGCAGCATAGGCGCAAGCCTCTGGTCCTATCAAGAAGGCAGCCTCATGCCAAGTCACACTATGCCCTTGCATGCACAACTTGACACGAGGATGTGCAGCTGGCTCATCGTTCATGCTATTGTATCCACATCCCTAGTAAAATTGCGCGTGTGAATGATTGTGTGGTACCGGTACTAGTCAGGCTCTGGTCGCTAAAGCAAAGCTGAGTGCAGGGCTGCCTAAGAGCGCCGGCACACCAAAAGCAGTACCGTAAGAAGCTGGCAGGCAGTTTTTGAGAAGTACGGAATGCATTGGAGCGCACACACCAAACAGCGGCAGCGGCCTGCTCAACTGCCGCTGTTCGGTGTGCGCGCTCCAATGCATTCCGAGCTTCTCAAAAACTACCTGCCTGCCAGCTTCTCACTGAACTGCTTTTGGTGTGCCGGCACCCTGGGAATTCCTGGACGCTGAACAAAGGTTGTGCTGTCCAATGGGCACACGCCGACTTCTGGAACCAGTCACTGAACTGTTGGCTCTCCCTACTACCAAGCGACTCTGACTCTTAGAAAAGGCGAGTGACCGATTCCAATACCTGGCTCTCAAAAATGAGCTACTGCTCACAACACCGACTTAGCAACACAGCTTAAGGCTATAGGCAGATCTTACAGGCGCACACTCTCTGGTCACTGGAACCTGCAGCGCGGCAGGTGGCAAGTCTGCGCTTTGGTGCCCCAGCACTGGCGGCCGCTGGGGCTGGTTAGCGCATGGTTGCTGAAACGCTGGGTCGGAGTTGGGCTTAATGGGTCTGGTGCTGTCTAGACCCACACGGTCCCGGGCCTGACGCTACAATACAGGTACCGTCACATCTGCCAACATATGTACCACCACACGGGCCAGCACACGTACCGTCACACGGACCAGTAGACGTACCGTCACAGGGACCAGTAGACGTACCGTCACACGGGCTAGCATACGAGCCATCACACGGGTCAGCACACGTACCGTCACACGGGCCAGCACACGTACCGTCACACGGGCCAGCACACGTACCGTCACACGGACCAGTAGACGTACCGTCACACGGACCAGTAGACGTACCGTAACACGGGCCAGCACACGTACCGTCACACGGGCCAGCACACGTACCGTCACACGGGCCAGCACACGTACCGTCACACGGGCCAGCACACGTACCGTCACACGGGCCAGCACACGTACCGTCACACGGGCCAGCACACGTCCCGTCACACGGGCCAGCACACGTACCGTCACACGGACCAGTAGACGTACCGTCACACGGGCTAGCACACGTACCGTCACACGGGCTAGCACACGTACCGTCACACGGGCTAGCACACATACCGTCACACGGGTCATTGTTGCAAGACAGCACCACGTCAGGGATGGCGGAGGAGTTGCACTGCCGCACGTCCACCTTCGTCTCGTTGAAGAAGCAGAGGACCTTCCGGTGGCGGGTGCCGCCCCCACATTTCTTGTCGCACTGCACAAGGGGGGGGGGGGAGTTATAGCAAGATGGAGGGACAAGATCATGTTGATGTTACTAAAGGCCTCTCCACACGACGAGGCGTGTCCACAGACATGTCCCAAGGACACGGCCGTGAGACAGTGACCGTGTCTGCGATTGCTTCCAGACATAGCGGGGCAGCACCCGACATGAGAATGCGGACGATTGGAATACTTGAAGTTCAACGCGCCCTATTTTTCTTCAAACAAGGTGACACGTCGATCTCAACCCGTCTGCGATGAGTTCGCTGACAAGCAGGGCATGTCCTGCTTTAATATACAGTGTACCCGTCGTCAGAAATTACGTCTAACACATTGTCCAGACAGTCCGTTAGTGTCCCCGCTCGTGTCAGCCAAGCAGCGGTGGCTGCAGGGCACCTCCTGCTTCCTCTTATATTTCCATCAGCAGACCACACGACGGGGCAAAGTGTCGCCCTGGTAGACGTAAAAGCCTCCTACCTTCGGGCCACTTTCCCCAGGATAGTACAAAGACTGCTTTTATTTTCGTTTGTGCACCGCAAGGCGAGCTATTAGGGCCGCACATTTTCCTTGCACGATCAGAACTTGCCCACTGGCTGTGAGGGCTGACGAGTAAAGCTGCCAGGCATGACATGAATAGAATCTTAACCACCGCTGCTTTAGTGTCGAACTCTGACGGCTCAGATCGGAGCAAGCCTTTGAACCAATGGCCTAACAAATTTTTTCACCCACGCCTGTAGGCCATGGACTCATTTATGAACAAGAAAGTGCAAGTACTTAATTTCATGAAAAGGAAACACATTATTCATTTCTGGGTAGCCTATCTAAGGACACCCACCAACCGCCGGAAAAGGTTCCTGACTTGTCTATGACGTAGCTAGTATGAAATGAGTTATTCCTTTGTTCCCCACCTTGGTGTAAGGTCCTGAGAACCACTCTCCCATCTGGTCCTCACACAGAGGGTTCTCCTCAGGATCTGCTTCACACTCCTCCTCCTTCTCCAGCTTCTCGTCGGACTCACACTTGTCGTCGGCCACCACGGCGAGGGACGTCGGCTGCAGCGAGTCGTCGGTGCTGCCGCAGAACACGTGGCGGGACCGGACACCGGTACCGAAGCACTCCACCGAGCACTGCACGGGGTAACAGGTTAGGACATGT
>LQNS02277812.1:1455587-1467299 GCA_001587735.2 Parhyale hawaiensis
CAGCCTACAGCACACCAGGCAGGCCGCTGGAGCGCCGGTGCGCGTAACGTGACACCTCCCCACTCTCCGCAAAAAGCAGAGCCGCTCGGGGCACCGATGACCCGCCGCTGCACAGAAACAGAAAAACACGCGACACTTTTTCAATCTAAAACATCATATGCAACTCTGCTCTGGTGGACATAAGTAAATTACGTACATATAAAACTTAACGTGAAAGTGCCATATGATGCTATTTTTGAAGTTCGTGTGGCCAGAGCTTCCGTCGAATGACAGCGATGTAACGATTGGACGACGAAAACTGTTTCGTCAAGCGAGGCGAAAATTGTTCTCCTAGATATATTTAATACATATAATCTAAGTCAAGAAAAGAGTCTAAGCACAGTTTCGGGGGTTAGACCTTGTGCACCTTGAAAGGGGCAGAGCGGTAGAAAACCTTGTAGATTGTACATCTCTTCAGTCCTTCTACACACTCTTCTGCAATACATTCTACCCCTGCTCTTGAGCACTTCAGCGACACTTGAGTCGAGACAGAGCTGTGGCAGTTCCAGGGACACGAGGGGGCGGAAGAGGCAACGATACTTTCAGGGCTCTTGAGGGGTCAGGCCCCCGGGCTCCAGTCCCCCATCCCCTTCTGGACCTGCCAATGACCCAAGCTAAATTTCTGCCCGGTTTTGTGAATGTGAACTAAAACAAAATGTCCACAACGACTTGAAATATTCAGCGAACATTCGCTGCTGAATTCGAGGCAGTAAGTAGTGGCGTGCGAACCTCCAACTGTTCTCACTGAAACTAAGATTCGAGAGTTTCATTCTGGACACTTATGGAAAGTACGAGCGCAGCAGTGGAGGAACCAACTCGTGTCTGGCACTCGGAGGGAACAAGAAGCTCTAATGAAGAACTCCCGCGCGGCGGCTGCTGCAAACCTCCACACTGGAGACCTTAGGGTGCCTGCGGGGTCACGTCAGGCGGTGTTGCCAGCCCAGGTCTCTTTTGGCTTAGAATTCGTTGGTGGGATTCGCGTTCGGCCATGTGGGTCTGCAGGATTTATGACAGCTTCATTTGGTTCATTACTTCTCTGTGGAGACCCGAAAGCGCAAACCTCCGTCAAGCAAGGCAAGGCTACCCAAAATCAAAAATTATCAAGATTTTTCCCATACCATCGCCATATTTAATCATCTATTCGTTGTGACATTCCTCGGGGCTCCTGCGCACTTCGAGAAGATCCGTCCGTAGCCTCTGACTTGTGCTGCCGACTGACAACAGAAGAGAAAAACAAGCAGACAAACGCCGATAAGAATAACCTCTTGGGCGGAGGTAGTCATAGGGAGGGGGCAGCCGTAGTAAGATATTTCAACCGCTTCACTGCGCGTGGGGGGGGGGCGGAGGGGGGCAGGCGGCGATACGCTACTGATAAGAAGTGAGAACTCAAAACCTGCTGGATTTTAAGTTCAAAAGTCGTCATGTCGGACGGCGAGCTCAGCGTGTCCTGCCCCTCCTCCCTACACCACCGAGGTGTTCCGGGTGTCGGGAATATTCCAGAGGAGCGAAATGTTCCGGGTGTCGGGAATACTCCAGAGATGCGAAATGTTCCGGGTGTCGGGAATATTCCAGAGGTGTGAAATGTTCCGGGTGTCGGGAATACTCCAGAGGTGCGAAATGTTCCGGGTGTCGGGAATATTCCAGAGGTGCGAAATGGTCTCAGGGATACAAGGTTGGAATATGATTAAAAACATTGAATTTCCCAGAGCACCAAACTGTGCAGGAGGATAAAAACAAGTTATAAAAACATCCAAGGTAGAAAGAACATTTTAAAAATATCCCGAACTACTAAGAAATCTAAACATAGATTTTTTATTACAGTTTATCCTATATATACCTAGGACGAACCTAAATTTTAAAAATCTCTGGAATATTCTAAACATTAATCTGTCCTATGTATCTAAGCACTCACAATCTTTCAAGTCTTCGGAGGATCTAAGATATCACCAAAGATATGCAATGCATACAGTGTTCAATGTATCTGAAGCACTACAGAACTGAAGCGTTTAGGCATCGAAATTTCCTACATAAGGAGACTATCTGTATTGCAAAGTCATAAAACATCCCCTGTATATACAACATCCAAACCATCCACCACCTTCCATGTATTTCAGTGATCTACGGTATCCAAATATTATATAAGGAAATACGAGCATCCGAAGTATTCGAAGCATCGGGCACCCTGNGAGGTGCACACTCAAGGCCTCAGCGACCATGAAATTTTCGCGGGAAACAAAACTGCACCAGGGTCTGCAAGCTTGTCTGTAGGCTGGTGTACAGAGTGGTCTACAGACTGGTCTGCAGGCTGGTCTACAGACTGGTCTGCAGGCTGGTCTACAGAGTGGTCTGCAGGTTACACAGGGTATTGCTGCACAGGAGAGTTAACCAAAAACCTCTGTGCTACCAGCAGCGGCGACAATCAGCCGGAGCTACAAATGCTTGGAGCGGCGGTCCCCATTGGGGGTGCATATGGACCCACGGACCACCTGTGGGTTCACGCGCGGACCCCTGACTGGGTGATGAGATCTGAAGCTTCTGTAGTATTTTATAGCTTCTACTGCTAAGGTATTCAAAGATTATTTAAGGTTTTAAAAGGGAAAATTGGTGTTTTATAGAATTTCATCTTCGAAATGTTTATTTATTATCATAGTTTCCCCGTAATATAATTTCTTCTTACGGAAAATACAGACAAGTAACGTAAAATTTCTGCCAGTTGGCACAAGCAATTTTCCAAGGCAAGTCATCAACTGACGCAGGAGAGTTGGTGTTGACAGCACTGAGCAGCATTTGCAGGGACACCAGCCGAGTAATGGTAGATATGACGCATTGTATTTTAATTAAATGAGAGCCAGCAGTAGACGGACTAATGTGCCCACTCGCGGAGAGCAGCCGAGACTAACGATCCGGCCCTCCTTGGGCTATTGCCGTTAGGCCAAATCAAATTAGATTTTACATGATTAAAAAAATTTAGCCTGGCCCCAGGAGGTGCGATCAGTTGCAGCAGACAATCGGGGACTCGGATACGTTCGTTTAGTTGGGCATGATAGATAATGGTTTAGGGCGGCCTTTGAAGCTTTAGCCGTTAAGAGTCTGTGACTCCTGGAGGAGGCGTTCGTACCTATGGAAGGTGTTGTTCCCAAAGTTTGTCAAGACGGATTTTAAGCGCGCTGATTGTTACTGCTGGCTTAGAGTAGTTTTTTTCGATTTTAATGGAGTTGTTGACCGTTGTTCGGAGGTAATCATCAACGACTCTGTCAAAACTGTTCCATTGTCGCCATTGAAGGACTTAAAAGTTTCTATCAGTTGCCCCTAATTGGCTTTGCTCCTGAGAGGCGAGTCAGACTTGCACTAGGCGACGCGTTCACCCGTATATGTTGCGTTTCACTACACAGGTACCAACTTTGCTCCTTTGTTTGAGCTTCTTTCTATTTGGTCTACATAATTACACTAACGTGGCGCCCAGAATTGAACAGCAAACTCTAAATGCGAGAGTGCTTTGTTCAGAGGAATCATTATGTCCTCAGATTTGTGTTCAATATTCCTGGCAATCAATCTCTGGATTCTGCTAGGTCACTTTAATGCTCTTGTCAGTTTGATTGCGTTAGAGTTCTTTGTAATAGTTATTTCCGGGTCTCGCTGTTAGGTGACCGCTTCTATGCTAATTCTTTCCATTCATTTCCAATTGAACTAGGGTGATCTTTGGTCCAATGCAGATCATCGAATATTTACCGACATTGAAGCTCATCTGCCGCGTTGTGGTTTATTCCATCAGGCGGTCAAGTCCTGTTGGAGCTCGATTCTGTCGCTGGCCGAGATAGCAAGAGGGCATAGTTTAGTATCATCTGCAAATTTGCTGATTTTCCTGCGGATATTAAGATCGATATGATTGATGTAAATTATGAACAGAAGAGGGCCAAACACGATACCCTGTGGAGCTTCTGATGAGACTGGCGTCCAGTCGCTCGTCCCTCCATTGAGTTTCACTCACTACTGCCAACCAGTGAGCTACACCCGGATCTAAGTAAATCGTCTCCTTAGATGCATTGGACTTCCATTTTTCATCAACCGTTGAGGGGAGACTTTGTTAATGTTTTTTAAAGTTCAGGTAAAAGAAGTTTACTACTTCGGTTCCGTGGCTGATTTCCGTAACTTTCAAAGAGAAATCAAGCAAGTTAGATAAGCAGCTTTTCCTACCCCGGAAGCTGCGCGTATAGAACGTTGCACTTTTTATGCTCCAAAGATGTGACGCTGCCAAGCACGGCTGCCCTGACGCATAGGCCTGCAAGTGGAATTTATGTGTAGGCCATGGTCTGCTGGCCGGTCTGTGGAGGGTCTGGAACAGCAGTGGAGGACCAGCAAACACAGGCGCGTGACGGTATGCGCTCTACAGCCTTGGGCTGTGTGCAGACACTGCACGCTGTGTGCAGATACTGCACATCATGTGCAGACACGGTGCGTGTCTCCAAAAGTCCCACCGAACACGTCCGCAGCCAACAAGCCCCAACAGGAACATGGCACCCAGCGCACCCGTCCACACGTCTGTGCCGCTCCAATTAGAATTTAGCGAACTCTTTTATACACAAATGTCTATTTACTTATCTATTTAATATTCACAGTCTAATAATGTTCATATTATGCCGTATGAGGGGATAAGAAAGGCAGAATTTCGACAGAGCAGTTAAGAGCCGTCGACGTTGGCGGAAGAAGGCCGGGTGGAGTTTGCGGGCCGTGCAGCGGACCCCCTCTGCGCCGTCACGCACTTAACTTACTCACTCGCATGTAATTCACCAAAAATACTTGGGTATCATAGTCACCGATTTACTCTGGGCGAGCTGAACATCAGCTCATAAATTGTGCGTGCGGCAGAACTTTGTGGCACCGGCGTCCAATTCCTTCATCTCGGCTTTAGTCGCTGCGAGCGCAGGAGGCGCAAAGTGACTAAAAGTTCGCAGGGAAGAACAAGTAAGCAGCTCTTCAGAGCAGAACGGTTTGGAAAACGAGATGCTTGCTAAATTAACCATCTTGCTTCAAATAAATTCTAGAATTGAAGATATCTATCATAATAGAATAAAGGTTTTGTGTAGTTATATATTTTGTGTCCGCTTTTTGGAAGAAATAGGCGAAAAATAAGCTACATTCCAGATTTTGTAACTAAGATGCGCTTCCATAAAAATCGTTGACCAGGTTGCAGAAGATGGCGAAAGTGGGATCCTTGTCTTTTTATCTGAAAGCACTTCTGCTGTGGAGTCTGTTTTTATACCTTACTCCATACATCAAAACATATGTTTGCTCAAAGCTCACTACGAATCAATTCAGTAGATAGATGATCAACGAAGCTCACTCAATGGGATGACTCTTCACGGGCAGTAGACACAATGATTTCTTCTCGCTTGCTGTCTTGCTTTGACGGAGCAGTTGTCGCTTCAAGAGAATATTATTATTATTATTATTAAAACTTCACGCTTGGGCTCCCACGGACAGGTAATACAACCCAAATTAAGCATTTGCAACACCGGGAAGCCCAAAACGCTGCTAAACGAAATCCAGCAAAAAACCATTAACAACCGACTTAAAAGCCTGCAGGCCAATGCGACCAAAAGCCGATGCCGGCAATAAATTCCAAACTTTAGCCGACCAGGGCACGAAGCACAGACAGAACCGATTAGTTCGACATCTGACAGCCTCCGAAGTGAAGGAGTGCGCTCCGCACGCAGCACGAGTAACTTAGATGTACTACAGGCTAATCTTTCTGTATTGCGAATACGCTGCGGGTACTTGAATTATATTCAATAATGTTTTGCTGCTTGGTAATGGGAGATTTTTTTTTCGCATGTCACTGAAGGAAAAAGAGAGCACTTATCTCTTATGACAGTTTAAGTAAGCTGCTGCAGCGCATCCTTCAGAACCATTAGTAACAAAAGCATGTTAATTGAAAAGATAGTCTTCAGTAACTGCTCGCTTTCATTTTTGACAGGGTGCGTACTCTCGTATTTAAAGAGTTCCTTTGAGGAAAAAGTCTGCAGGTTAAGTGTTATCAGTGTGTGGCTATCTAAGATACGAGGCCGTGCGTCATATTATGAGAGGCACCTGGCTACCTGCTCCCAGCTCAGTTCATCTACAGAATATAGTTGTGTCAGATTTGAGTGTTTGCAACAAGCCCTTGAATTTTCAGAATTGTGACGTCACAATTCTGAAGATTTCAAGGCCTAGCACATACACGCATGTCTGACATAACTGCTATAGTAAGTGTACTGTGGCCCACAGAATTAGCTTGCAGAATGTGAGGTGCCGATCGGTATAGGGACGGAGGACTGGACTGCCCTGCAGAACAAACACAGGCCGCGCTCGCCTCCTTTGGCCATCGGACCTGCCAGGTGCAGCCGTGGGGCACTTCCTCCAGGCCCGAACCTGCGGCCCCAGCATGACCGATGCACAGCCACTGACACTAATTCCCCTGACACTTCTCTGGAGACCGGCTCCAGGAGCAGTGTTAGATCATTGCACCTGGCGGCTGAGGTGAATTAGAGTTTGGTTAGTGTTGAGCGCGAGACAGGGAGACATCTCGTGACAGTGAGACACCGCGAGACAGGGAGACACTGCGAGACTGTGAGACACTGCGAGACTGTGAGACACCGCGAGACAGTGAGACATCTCGTCACAGTGAGGCACTGCGAGACTGTGAGACACTACCAGACAACAAGACAGTTGAAGACACTGCTAGACAGTGAGACACCGCGAGACAGGGAGGCATCCCGAGACACGGAGACACCGCGAGACAGCGGGACTCAGCAACAGGCCGGGCGCTGCTCAGGCGGCGGTTGTTGTCACTTCTGAGAAGTGCGCTGTGGGAATGGCGGCGCTTCCGGCCCTGCCGGGGTACTGTGTGGTACAGTGCCGGGGTACTGCGTGGTACAGTGCCGGGGTACTGCGTGGTACAGTGCCGGGGTACTGTGTGGTACAGTACAGGGCTATTGTGTGGTACAGTACAGGGGTACTGTGTGGTACAGTACAGGGCTACTGTGTGGTACAGTACAGGGGTACTGTGTGGTACAGTACAGGGCTACTGTGTGGTACAGTACAGGGGTACTGTGTGGTACAGTACAGGGCTATTGTGTGGTACAGTACAGGGGTACTGTGTGATACAGCGTCAAGGTGCAGTGTGGTACAGCGCCGGGGTACTGGCTGTACTACACTAACGAGTGTTACATGATCCACGAGATCTTGCGATTCATTACCAGGAATTTCCAGCACAAATCCAAGAATTCATTCCATTCCTACAAAACCACTTGGTCTGTTGTTGGACTGGCAAGTTTTGTCTGTCGTTAAGAAGACAACGAAGCTTCTTTCATTTGTTGAAAAATTGAATAATCTTTTGACAAATTGAGTTCCACAAATTAATACATTAACTTCCTACCGTAATGAATTGGGCCGGAGCTGTGAGGCGTCGTGCTAATGTCCCGTTTGGGCTGTAGAGACAGACCGCTGTGCTCGCTAGGGCCGACGAGGCGTGCGAAGACTCCGCACTGCGTACATAGCGCTGTCTTTAGTGATGTAAACGAAACGGAAAGTAAACAAGGAAAGGCACAAAAGCATAGGACGATGCACCTCTTCCTGCACAGCGTATTGCCCACAGCCATTGCTGCACTCGCCGGGACACGGGACACCGCGCCCTCGGTCCCACTGCCACACGGGACACCGCGCCCTCGGTCCCACTGCCACACGGGACACCGCGCCCTCGGTCCCACTGCCGACAGCACAGATGTTGCCTCAGACAAACGGAGAAGAACGGAGGGAAGTGATCGAGCTGCAGTTGGTAGAGCAGCTATTAGAAGCGATATGAAGCAGACGCAAATACATAAATAGCGATGTTTGAAGGCTTGGCGCTGCCCGGAAACTGCAAGTGTAACAAGTAACGTCAGGGCCGGTAGGGATGATTCGCCACGACTTACAACACCCAAGAGCTGACCGCCTCATGCGTTGCACGGTCTCCGACGGTGATGGTTGCACGGTCCGGAGACAGTGTGTGAGTCCGGTGGTCAGAATAGGCCGGGGACTGTCCCCACTCTGCCTGAGACCCGCCCCCGGCGTGACGAATGTCGTAATGAGGAAGAAGTCATGTGCTGCCCCATCGGGCCCCCGCCCTCGGTCCTTTCTGTGTCTTCTTCACGGGCGAGAAATTTTCTGCGTTGAGTAAACTAAAACCAACCAAAATCATTGCGTGATAAACTCCGCAGTATTATAAGGAGCCCTGAACAGCTAGTGCTTGTATTAAATAAGCGGCAATATTAGGAAATGAAGACCATTACTAGTATGTAGTGGAAGTGTTCTCCTAGTTTGAGTCTCCTAACTATCATGTGCCACCGCCAAGGAGGTTACGTTTTTGCCGTGTCTGTCTGGTTGTCTCTTTGTCTGTCACCAAGATAACTCAAAAAGTAATAACAGATCTTTACGAAATATTTAGGGTTTGTTAAGTATATTAACAGTAACAGATGATTAACTTTTGGTTGAAATCCGTCCATCTGTTTGTTAATTTGTTTTCTACCATTTATTTCTCAGTGCCATAATTCAAAACTTGAGGACGGATTTTCATGAAATTTACACGAGTTGTTTGGTATGCTACGAAGAGTAAATGATCAATTCTTTGTGATGATCTGTTCGTTTGTTCGTCTGTTTGTTGCGAGGTTTAATTTAAGCGTGTTAGCACAATAACTAAAAAGTTCTCAATGGATCTTTATTAATTTACAGTTGTTGGGAACTTAATAGACATAAATGATTAGATGTTGGTGCAGATCGGTCGCTTCCTTTGTATGTTTGACTCAAGTTTGTCATAATGCTTGTTAGCAGCTCACCCCAAAAATGTACAAACCGATCTTCAAGAAAATAGCAGAAACATTTGATACTATCAAAAGACACAAATGATTAGATTTTGGTGTTGAAACAAAGAAAATAATGGTTAGAGAGCAAATTTGAATTTTTCGTTACCGTTGCCTCGCTTGACGGAGGTATGCGCTCTCAGAGTGCTCTAGTCTATTGTTACAATTGCTCCTCTCGTAGCGTGAGCGAGACGAAGGCGACGAAGTCTAAGCCAAAGCCTAGAGCTTCGTGAAGCGCGTCATGGAACCTGCGCTGCAAACTTTGACTGCAGCCACGCACGTTCTAATGCAACCAGTTCGTCTTCTATCGACAGGGAGCATGCGCTCACTGTGTCAATATGTGCTCAGCGCTCCCTGTGCCAATATGTGCTCAGCGCTCACTCAGGGACGCAGTTGCTCATCCCTGAGCCTTGCTGGTTCTCGGTGCTCCCACGGCTGCTGATGAAAATCTACTCTAAATGTAAGCAGTGGAATGCGGGGCATCTGGCGACCCTGCGGGCTTGTTCAGCGCTAAGGTTGGGCGTCCGTTCATCTTCGAAAGCGACCACCGTCGTCCCCAGGAGCGCGTCCCACCGCCGTGGTGGGGCTGCACCCCTCAGGGGACCGAGTGCGTCTACAAGTCGTCCCTGAGCCCAGCTGGCGATGATCGGTTAGGAGATAACAACCGACGGCTCAAGTGTCACGGCTGAAGTATTGGCCCTGAGGGACCGTCAGTTTTTGCTGCGGAGGGAACATTTGGCACCGACTTCCTTCGGCAGCTGCGGGAGCTTTGCAATAGCGCTCTAAACCGTCTGGATTGAGCCTTTGATCTTCCCTCTGAGGTTCGTCAGTCAACACTTGCTCTGTCCACCCTTTCATTCGCCGCATTTATAACACGATCCACAATTAGCACCGGAAACCTGCCGCAAGAATCATAGGAAGATGGTCACCCGCTCGGGAGAGGTTTCCCGTTTCCATAAAGAAATCTCAATTTTTCACACCTAGAGCTCATGGAGGGCCAGAGCGGAATTCAGGGCTGCGCTCTGGGAATGAACCTGCTGGTCCCTCTACTGCCACGCAGCTGTCTGATCCAGTCCAGTACAGCAGTGAGTCGCACCTGCCCTGTCGACAGCCGCCTGGCCTATCAAGCGAATATCATTCAATTGACGCGCGGACTTCCGGTGTGTGCAGAGCATTAATTTAGAGCGCTGCAGTGATTTGATCGGCTGTTATTGGTCCAGACCAGCTAAGGAAACTCACTACAGTCGAGCTCTCACTAGCAGCCCCCCCCCCCCCCTGCAGCTGCTCACTCCAGCACACGTCAGTTCCACGGCCACTCAGCGGTGACCGCACGTAACTGAAGTGTAAGAGTTAATTGGGTCCTCCTGGGACCGGGCCGCTCGGCGTATGTGGTCTGCACTACGTAACCTAGTGTTATCTGCTGTACCTTGGTCATGTGGTGCACAGTACCAGAGTACAGTCGCTGGGCAGAGAACGTACCAGGGCCGTCGGCTGGTGAGCACAAGGCTGCAGCTACGGGCCATCGCGGCCCGTAGCCAGGAAATGCTGCAGCAGACGACGACGGGCTAACCCCCACCAGCCCGCCCGTC
Source organism: Parhyale hawaiensis (assembly GCA_001587735.2). Classification (NCBI taxonomy): domain Eukaryota; kingdom Metazoa; phylum Arthropoda; class Malacostraca; order Amphipoda; family Hyalidae; genus Parhyale; species Parhyale hawaiensis. The sequence goes on from LQNS02277812.1 coordinate 1,466,089, forward strand.
CAGCCCTCTGCCCACCGGTCACCAGGGCGGCCGAGTGCCCACCCAGTGGCAGTAATTACAGCGCTGGGCGCAGGCCTCTGGTAGCAATTTCCGGCCCTTCACGCTCCGCTGATGTTCCGGAGGCATCGCGGGCCGTGGTTCTGACGACAGCATCAGGTCACCGGCCCTGCGCCCCTTCCATTTATTGCTATATTTGTATACTGTATAAATATTTCTTAGTGCTGCAATTTCCAGGCCTCGTTGTTTTTAAAGTAGTTGAGAGGCTCCTCACCGCAGGCTGCAGCTCCAATATTGTGTCATGTAGATGGTCGCAAGGGGACCTAGCTGAGGGCCGTAGGGTAGCAAGCACTAGCACTAAAATGAAGCAGAGGGGCCGCGCCCAGCTATGGTAATTAATGTCAGTCTCCGGCCACCCACATTTCAGCTGAAGCGATTAGGCATCAAGACAGCGGGAAAGGAAATTGAGGGATGCGCTAATTGGCCCTCGGTACTGGCCACTTACTTCACGCCATCACTTCCTCAGGGTCTAGCATCGGGGCAGATATGCATCTGTCGTTAGGGGTCGTTGTTGTCTGGGAGATCATTGCTCCGCCTATAGGGTCATGTTTATGCCTCAGTTAATGTGTTTGTCTCTTTGCTGATAGACAGCAGAACTGACAGTTATGAGCAGATCTTCATGAAATTCCAATAACTTTTGGGGATGACAAACAAATGATCAAAATTTAGGGATGACTTGTTCGGCAGTCTGCCTCGCTGGTTGTAGGAACATAATTATTGACGGACCCTCATAAAATTTACAGCAACTGCTGGAGATGCTACGAGGAACGGAATGTTAAATATTGCTGAGGAATAAAACGAAATCCCTGACTCAGAACCAAATCGCATTGTTCGTTAGCACTGCACCGCTAGGCGGGGTATGCGCTCTCGGAGTGCTGCTCCAGACACTGAACTTTTCCTTGCTGATGTTGCGAATTTGTTAGGGGAGAACGACCAGACTTGCCAGACTGCTGCTGCGCCACACCGACACGGCTGCTGCGCCACACCGACACGGCTGCTGCGCCACACCGACACGGCGGCTGCGCCACACCGACACGGCGGCTGCGCCACACCGACACGGCTGCTGCGCCACACCGACACGGCTGCTGCGCCACACCGACACGGCTGCTGCGCCACACCGACACGGCTGCTGCGCCACACCGACACGGCTGCTG
>LQNS02277812.1:1900355-1912212 GCA_001587735.2 Parhyale hawaiensis
CATCACATATGGAAACTAGCTTTCGGAGAGAACTGTGATGTGGAGCAAGAAGCACCATATCATCAGCGTAACTGATTGCATTAATGCAGCGCCTGCCCATGAAACACCCAACTCCACTATCATTAAGCCTGTTATGAATGTCATCAATAAATATGTTGAAAAGCAACGGCGAGAGAAGTCCACTCTGTCGGATTCCATTAGAAGTACGGAAGCCTTCAGAGAATGACTTACCCCAGCGCACACTGCACTCTTGATTCCTTTACCAGAATTTCAGTAAGCCAACAATAGGCCGAGGGACCCCTTTGTCTAACAGCTTATTGAAAAGCGTCCAGTAATTCACCCTATCAAATGCTTTCTTCGCATCTAAGAAACATGAACCGTTTGAGAGATAATGCGTTACTGTCTGTTTCAGAGCAAATATAGCCATCTCTGTCCCGAGCATACCTTTGAAACCAAATTGATTGTCAGCCGTCCTATAGGGTGAAGCTCATTTTCTCTAGCAGTAATAGCTCGAACAGCTTGGCCGCTGCTGTCGCAAGCGCAATAGGTCTGCAATTTATTTTCTCGGTAACATTTTTACCTTTGTTTTTGACAAAACGTCTAATTGAAATGTCGAAAGAGATGCGATGAAATGAGCAATAAAAGTAGTTACGAGGGAAGCATCTAATAGAAACAGAATACAGGACAATATATACGCTGGGCTTCACGTTATGGAATTTACGGCTTACTATTCGATTCTTAGCGAGCAGAGGGTAACGGGAGTAATTAAACGTCATATAATTCAGCCTTGTCGTACCAGACAGCAATTTAACATGCATTTTGCATTTCGATCAGTGTTATAACAAGGAAACAGAGATAATATTCTAGACGACAGGATAGGGGTAAAACAACCTATATAGTTACTCGAATGATTTCATTAGGTGGCTTGAAATTCACTGTGTATGAGTTAGGAACTGTAGACATACACTAACATAGACTTGAGAAAGTATACAAGGGCAGAAACTAAGTTGAGTATTGAACTGATTGATGTTTGTAAGATAACAATATGACCGTGCACAAGGAATCTCGGAAGAGCAATGGTTTTAGTATTAAACCCATAAACTCGAATGTACTGGAGGGTGAATGTTGTCAAAATAGATTTCGATAAATTATAATGTATTCTTTTAGGCTACAATGTTCTATGTCTGTAACAATGGAAGGAAACCATGCATTAATACAGTATATATAGTGGCGAGGCTGGCTACATGTTACCAGGCTCCGAGAGTCGACTGGCGGGCCGAAAACCGTTGGCAGTCGAGGGTGAAGGAAGGAAGGCCAGCGGCAGCAGCCGCTGGGTATAAATACTAGACCCTCGCAACGACAGGCGCTTTTCTGTTTTCACCTTTCTTCCATTTTCCTCTCTACCTACTAACATCTCTCCCACTATCGTCTAATTTTCTCCTTTCTTCACTGCACTCACCGCACAGGCGCGCAGTCGGTGGGGTACCAGCTCAAGAACCACTAAGAAGAAAAATTTACACGTCATGACCGCCCCACTCGACACTGCTGTAGTAGATTCTTTGCTGCGTCTGCGGGAAGAAGTTACTGGCAGTTCACGAGACTCATTACTGATTGCAGTATACGACTTTTTGCCGCGGTTGCGGGAAAAGAGACTGCTATAACGACATTAATTGTAATATATCTCGGCTGCGGCTACGGAGAAAGAGTTGCTGGTTGAACAACAGAAGACGATTGTACAAGATTCCCAGAAGATCGGTCTACGATCGCAGAAGAACGCAGAAGAGAATTAACAATACTATTTTGACAAGAGTTGAATTTATTAACATTCCGAGATTTCCGTAACAGCACCAGAGTAGTAATCGATTAAATTTCGAGTTTCAGGGAGGGGTACGGTAGAGATGCGAACGAGTCGAACTACTCCTTTGTAGCTAAAAATAAATAAAGGGGGATTTAAAGATAGTTAATAAATTATAAGTAACGACTATTGTGATTTTCTTCCCATTTCCAAACATTTAGTCTCTGAGCAATTACAATGTTTATGGCCCTCGGCCAATAACGCTAACAGAAATACGAAGTGAACCAGAAAAGGTATTGATAGTAGTTAACACAAGAACTAATGAGTAAAATTTTCCAAGATAAAAGCGAAAGAAGTTAAACCTAAGCTATACAAGGTACCGTTAGGTAAGGTTAGAAAGGTTAGGTTGGGTTAGGTACGGATAGGTTAGCTGTTTAAGGTTAAAAGGTTAGGTAAAGAGGTTAGGATAGGTAAGGGTAGGTTAGGTTAGGTTAGGCTATGTAGTGTTTATTTTAGTGTTGGCGAGCGAAGGAAAGTTTACTTGGATGAAAAATCGTCGTGAACGACGATAGTGAGAGCCTATCATAACACTCTTTGTTTCCTGAGCTTGATACCTTGCCTCCTTATTGTACGTATTGATGCAGGATACGTTAATTCACAGAAGTCGTTCGCTCAATCTTGGGGGGAAGGAGGGCACGATCCTCCTAAAATATTTAGATATCCCTTAAATCAAGTATTGCAAGACTCTCTTATCCTGATTGCGCTGCTGGCGTCAAAATTTAGAACAGAGAAATTATTCATCCCTTCGATCCGAAGGACCGACCCAACTCGGCCAAAATGGTGACCGTGGAAGAAATTCACGCCATGCCTCCTGCGACGTAATTCCGAAGACTGGGAAAAGATGTTCCGGTGTTTCTGATCTTTTGTGCTGGTGGCTTAATTAAATAGGAACGTAAATTGTTGAAAATTGCGGGTCTTGACCCAGAGGAGGGAAGAATTTCTTCGTTGACACGAGGTTCTGGAGAGGAGGCTGAGGAAAGGAAGGCTGAGGAAGGGGAGGCTGAGGATGGGGAGGCTGAGGCAGGAGAGGCTGAGGCAGGGGAGCTGAGGCAGGGGAGGCTGATAGAGGGGAGGCTGAATAAGGGGAGGCTGAGGAAGGGGAGGCTGAGGCAGGGGAGGCTGAGACAGGGGAGGCTGAGACAGGGGAGGCTGAGGCAGGGGAGGCTGAGACGGGGGAGGCTGAGGCAGGGGAGGCTGAGGCAGGGGAGGNTGCGGGTCTTGACCCAGAGGAGGGAAGAATTTCTTCGTTTGACACGAGGTTCTGGAGAGGAGGCTGAGGAAAGGAAGGCTGAGGAAGGGGAGGCTGAGGATGGGGAGGCTGAGGCAGGGGAGGCTGAGGCAGGGGAGGCTGAGGCAGGGGAGGCTGAGGATGGGGAGGCTGAGGATGGGGAGGCTGAGGATGGGGAGGCTGAGGCAGGGGAGGCTGAGGCAGGGGAGGCTGATGGAGGGGAGGCTGAAAAAGGGGAGGCTGAGGAAGGGGAGGCTGAAGAAGGGGAGGCTGAGGCAGGGGAGGCTGAGGCAGGAGAGGCTGAGGCAGGGGAGGCTGAGGCAGGGGAGGCTGAGGCAGGGGAGACTGAGGCAGTGCAGGCTGAGACAGGGGAGACTGAGGCAGTGCAGGCTGAGACAGGGGCGGCTGAGGCAGGAGAAGCTGAGGCAGGGCACCACTAGCTAGCCCGAAACACACGAAAATTCTGCAAACGCTGGCAGTGCGAGGCTAGGAATGTGTGCCAGTGCGTGCGTGCGTAGGCAGCACGCAGCTACATATCCCTACCACAAGTTGCCATTCGCGCCATTTCCTTTAATATATAGCGCTACACTGCTTTATTGATCATAGAGTTGCTACATGCTATCTACCGTAAAAAATTAGAGTTACCATATGAGTAACACTCATTTGACTTAAAAGTTCATACATGAAATGCTAATATTAATTTCTTATTACAAAAGTAATGCGTATAGAGCAACTTTTATTCATCTAGCAACTAATGGCAACTTTCGCTTTGATGGAGTGACTCAGAAATCGACCAGACCAGTCTGAGAGTGCTTGTGTTATGGAAGTGCAAGTATTTTCTATGAATATAAGCCCAAAACCCAGTGATTTAAACGGTGGTGAAGGGGATATTAAGTGGCCTGATGATTATAGTTACCAAGAGGTGTTGCGAGGCACAAAACGTGCGCGTATGGTTAATATAAAGTGTTCGTCAGGCATAAAGGAATTTGTAGAAGAACTTTCGGCTTTGAACAACGCCAATTTCAACGTCCTCAGCACCAAGAAGGCTAAAAACGGTTCTACTTATACGTATTACAGGTGCCATCATGGAGCAGCAAATATTAAGGGCAAAAGAGTAACTCAAACAGGGTAAGTGTTTAATTTTAGTGGACAGAATTAATGTTATTTTTATTGCTTTCATCTACTCGCATCATCTACAGTTAATTATGTAATTATTTGAAACCCCTTTTACTTCTAAAAAAAACGTGTTGCGTACATGGAAACCTAAAAATTAAGCTTTGTAAACCAATGTATTCAGTGGATTATATTTTAAATTCTATACATGTAATAGCACGTATTGTATTTTGATCTGGATAAGTTAAATGCTCTGTATTGACATGTACGTTGTCAGAGTTGTGCGCGGTGGTGAAACAAACTAGCGGCGCTAGCGCTAGTTTTTTAAAATCTCTGTATATTATTTAGGCTAATATTCGTCTTATCCCCTACTTAAATTTCAGAATAATATTATTATATTTTGTTTCGTTGAAAATTACTGATTTAGAATATATAAGTCTTTATTGGTGGAAATTCTGTTTTGTTTTATCTACTTTTCGTCTTGTCAGCTTCTTAATTGACCCGTCGGAGCGCGCTGCTGCTTTAGGTTAGGTTACACGCGTATGCGTAAGAGTCAAACTCACCCCACTTTAGGCCGTACTGTCGGGTCGTTAAGCATAAACCCCTTCAAAATATCGGGCAGACTCGGTAAGGCGTACCTAGGTCTGGTTTGCCTAATTTCCACAAAAAAATGGATGTCATTTCCGTTTTCAGCACGCCTCAATTAGGTATGCTAGAAATCAATTTGTTATCCTATAACTCGGGTGGGGGGTGAGACGAATATTTGCCATTATTTATATGTAGCTATATATGTTGCACCCTGCTGTTGCAAATACTACCGTGGCGCCTGAATAGAGCGAGAGCAGTTCATGTATTACTTGATGTTCAAGATGTAAAAAGATAATTTAATTCTGATTTCATTATTGAATCGCAGACTGATACTGCTTTTTTAAAAATATATTAATTGATGCCGCAAAAACCAACGTCTAGCTCATAACATTACCTAAAATAACTAGCGGCATTAGTGCTTGCGCTAGTGGAAAACTATTGACGCTAGTTCTAGCGTCTCTAGGCACAACTCTGGACTTCGTTGAATGAAGTATTACTGTATATAAATCTTTGTGCTAACATTTCTATAAAATATATGAAATAAGCAATTGAAAAGAATTTTTATTTAAAATGGTTTTAATTAGATAATAGAACTATACGAAAATTATGAAGTAATACTACTAGAATTTTTTGCCTTCTTTATATATGTTTATTTTCCAGATGTCCTGCAAAAATGGTAATTCAACTTCACCATGACATGTCGAGCCAATATCCTACAGAGATTTGCATAGAGGGTAAACATAATCATTCGCTTTCTTCTGCAAATTGCCTGCTTGAGTTGAGAACCCACAGAAGCACTATTGCTGAGTACCATACCTACTTCGAGCAAGGTATTTTACCATATCTTATACTGATTTTATCAATAGACCTTACAGAATATCAGGCAAGGAAATCAGTAGTGCATATTTCAGAAAGAAATGTTGAAGTTTTCTTACAACTTTTTTCATGTTGATAGATGTATTATGCAATAAAATATTGACTTATTTCTCTAAATTGACATTCGCAAACAGGAATATTTTCTTAGCAAAGACTTAAGTTATTTATTATGTCTATTTTATTTATATAACCAAATGAGGCACCTAAAGTGCAAAATATAGAACTTCTACGTAAAACGCATATAATTGATGAACCACTGTTATTATTAAATTTGTACTCTAGAGCTGTGAATTTATATATTTTAGCAGTAAATATTTTATTCAACCTGGAAGCAATATTTTACAGAACAACAAAAAATTCATTACTATACCTAAGATTTAATTGAAATTCAATTTCAAGCAAATATCTATCATTTTGATGAATAGGCAAACAACATCTGCAGTTATTAAAATAATTATTTTAAGACATGTGCATGTTGTAAATGAACAAAATACATTGTTTATTGCAATACTTTAATAATTGTTATATCGTTGATTACTATCGCTTACATACTTGTTTGAATCATTAATTATTTTATATTATATACTTTGTGCCGCAGGGATGTTGCCGGCTCAAGCTCGACAACATCATCAACTCAAACACAGTCTCGAAGAGGACATGTCTCCACATACAGACAAAAGACTCAATCCCTCGCTAAAGATCGTACAGCACCTCAGGAGTAAATGGTTAAAAGATAATCATGGTCAGTTAGACGATATTTCTGTGATGAAATCAATCCTGAGGATAAAATCTGCAAGACCTAAGGATAAGATAGCTTGCGAATCAACACCTAGTGGCTTTGTAGCCGTATTGATTACAGAGTTCATGATGAGGGTTCACGAGCAACTGCCATCCTCTAACGAGGTTGCTTTCATTGACACTTGTTTTGTTGATACAGCAAATTGTGCCCTGACGATTCTGGTTTGTGGAAGTCAAGCAGGAGGCCTGCCGTTAGGAGTAATAATCACCTCAACTCAGAGAAAAGAAGATTACGTACGAGGTCAGTATGTGGACTTATTTAGTAGTTTGGGCACTTTGAGTAAGATAGTACGTAGACATTTTTAGTTGGTTTGCCGCATTTTGTTAATCTAAATTATGAAGTACTACAAAATAAACTAGTTACTTGATTTTCTGGCTCAAGTTCGACAACATCATCAACTCAAACACAGTCTCGAAGCTAGAGGACATGTCTCTACATGCTAAAAAAGACTCAATCCATCTCTAAAGATCGTAGAGCACCTCAGAAGTAAATTCTTAAAAGATAATCATGGTAAAGTAGACGATATTTCTGACTTAGACCTTTTTTGTCCACTTTTTATTGAATATTGTTCACATGCCTTGATATAACTTTCAAGGATATTAATAATCTGTCCAGTCATCAACTAAAATGGCTAGTCATCTCCTTTCGGTAATTCTACAAGCAGGTGACGAGCGATTTATTTTGCGGATGACTGTACATAAATAGATAATGTAGACTCTAGCAACGACTGTGCCTTCTTCTGAATAATTATCATATATAAGAACGGTCGATCAGAAGCAGCAACGTAGGTATAATTTTTTTTAGTTCGAATTCAAAATTTCTTTGTTTGTCTCTTGGTATATAAATAATAGATCTAGCTTTATGGTTTGGTCATAATATTGTACATATCTGTGTTTTAATAATAAAATTATGCATTAATAAGAATTATTAAATCCAAACAATACAATGTACTAGTGAGAGTTCTATAATTGTCATACATTGAACATGCAACTAACTAGAGTAAAATTTAAAAATTCAAATAGGAGAATTACCCAATGCCGAACTAATAACCCTATTTCCGAACAGCTATAATTTTATAGTTTGTGCAATAATCCTATCAAATAATAGCTGTTTGTTCAGAAATTTCGTAAGTAGAGTTAGTTCGGCGATTGGGTGATTCCCCTTAAATTTAACATTCAGGTTTCCGTCTTCTGAAGGACACTGTAGGGGATTCAGCGTTCCATGGTCAAGGCTATCCTAACTGTATGGTGACAGATGACAGTGATGCTGTAAGGTCAGCTCTTCGAGAAATATGGCCCAACTCACAGCTTTTTGTCTCTATCTTCCACCTTCTACGAGCAGCATGGCGCTGGTTACGGAACACAAAAAATAGAATTGCAAAGGAAGACCAGAAGCAGTTGATTACTGTTCTTAAGAACCTCGTCTATGCTAAAAGTAAGGAGTCTTTTGAAGATTTATGGTCATCTTTCACTGCATCAGCCCTCTCAAAGAAGTATAAGAGATGCACACAGTAAGTGTAATGTTATATGCATGACTCTTGGGCCTTTATTATAGATTTAACCCTTTTTTTCTGCCTGGCGTGACGTATTTAGTAGGCTCTATAAACAAACACAATTGTATTACAACAAACACAATTGTAATACAGATCGAGTTTGTTCAATTTGTTTTATCAGTTAATTTAATACATCATACTTGGTATTTTTATGCACAATATCAAAAAAATAATCCCGACAACTAAATCTTTGTTACAAATCGTGTTATCCTTAAACTTGTTCTATAAATTGAGGAAGTAAAGGGCTTAATAAAAGTTCAAATTTTACATTGTGTAACTAATCTTTCATTTCGCGTGTATCTTCCCATTAAGTTACTTCAGTGCTGCTGTAGCAAGAACAGATTCCAGGAGTTTGGCATGGAGATCTGCAAGTCTTCTACGAAGCCACAACACAAACAACACGTGCGAGGCTATGTTGACGGTTATTAAAGACATCGTTCTTAAGAGGTATATGAATGATTATATGCAAGTAAAACTCCCTAACAACATATTACTAACAATATAGCAATATCACTCTAGCTATGTTAATTGACAACGTATAGCATACACGAGCGACAACGAGCCGGCAGCCGCTCGATTCAAATTGTAATCTCTCAAAACAAGTTTAAAATTAATTCGCGTGGTGAAGCGTTAATATGATGTAGAAATAATCGACAGTCTACGACAGAAATATACTAATCAACGAAAATGCTTTCAAAACTACAGAACTCAACAAATGAAAACGATATACATAGCTGCTGGGTGTTGGAAATTAAGTGCCAATATATATTCAATTTGACGTATACTGTGCGAGTTTCATAACCAACGGAGCAAAAATAACGAAATTGAAATGTCGTCTCTAAAGTAAAAAATTACCAAACATAATGTATATAAATTTCACCATGCTTAATGACTCTAAAGAATACAACTTGTGTTCTAACCAAAAACCTTCCTCAAACGTAGTAAAACCACTTACGCAGCACTGGCGTTCGTCTAGCCATGCCTATCTGGTGCAGTGACAGGACAACATGCGGGTGCGCGTCAATACTGGCGAACTTATCTCAGTTTCCCTCCTGGTAAATGGACTTAATCTGGTTATTTTTGTTATGCATTTCATCATCTGATAAGTCCTGAAATAGGCTTTCATCGTATGATTCTCGTTTTCAACGAGTGTGACTTATTTATTTGTGTACCCTATTTTGAAATTGAACGTCGTTTTTCCAGTTATTTTACACTTTTTTCAAAATTTGATACTATGTGCGCAGAGAGTATTTGAAGCCTCACTTTAACACCAATTTTCATCAAAATTGAATGAAAGTTGAACTTTTATAGCGAAAATTGTTTTTCCGATTAAAAATTAAAAATACTCTAAGTTTTCTAAAAAGCTCAATTTTGGAAAAAATACACCTCAGGGTACGGCTATGGTGACTTTACTAGTGGTTAAGATATTTGCACTGAATTTTCCAACACCCGCGTATATACACATATACACGGTATTTTTAACTTACGATTTTTCATTATTTGTCGTATATGAAAAATAAAGGAAATTATGACAGGTATTTAAAGCCTATGTAACGAAAGGATATTGAGAATAAACATAATATCGATAGATAACCATAACGAAAGATGTCTGCATTCTATTTTAAATTAATTTTTGTCTAATACAGCGAGTGCATGCTTTGTGATTATAAATTCTGTATTATATATAAGTAATTTCCTATTTTTGTGTTATATTCAATTTCAGGAACAAAGTCCAAAATGGCTCCCAGCTGCTACTCGTTATGGCGGACGTGTACGATCGTTATTTGCGACTGAGGCTTCTCGACGTTGTTCTCAAAAGAGATAATTCTTCTAAAGCCGCCGTCTGCACTGTACCAATGGATAAAGTGAGACATGTAGCGGATTCTGTGTATGAAGTCGAGGCTTCGAACGGCAATAGTGCGAGTACTGTTGATTTGGCTATCGGGACATGCTCTTGTCCTGTTGGTGACTCAGCTGGTGCAGTTTGCCAGCACCAGATGGCCGCTTCTCAGTACAGCGCTGTACGATTACCTCAAACCTTTGACTGTAGTCCTCGAGACAAGTTCTTGCTCTCAAAGATCGCGTATGGAAACACTTCCTATGATATTGATTTCTTTAGAAATCTCGGGCGAGAAGGCGAAGAGTGCCTTGACACCGAGATGACAGCAGAAGATTCGGGAAAAGGGGCTATGGTTAAGAGAAGTAGAGATGATGAGCCTTTCAAAGAAGGTAGACCTAAAGAATTAGTCAGAGAAGAAGGAGATGGAGCCATAGCAAAAGATGAAGAGGATAATAGTGTTTCCCAGCAAGCCAAAGAATGCGCAAAAGTTTTAACTGAGAAACTTGAAGCCTATTTCTCCTCAGATGTTCAAACTGCTGCCCAGATATTTGTTGAAAGAATGAAATCTCTAAGCACCGGCGCACAGCTTCGCAGTTTCCTGTGCGTTGCTGGGGCACCGCTTTATACAACCTCTGGATCGGCTAGGAGGAAAATTCCCTCCCAGCCCACTAGCATAGCTAGAACACAGTCCCAACCTCGGGACAGAGCTGCAGTGCATCGAGGTCGTGTTATGAAAAGAAAACGCGTCCTTAGTATGGTCACTAAAGAAAATGTATCAAATGCAAAACCCCATTGATTATGATCTGTAGGTAGAGACGCATTGCGCATTATTGTTTTTAATTTATTTCACATTTTCATTTGATTTTGAATCATTTTCATTGTAATCAATGTAGAGCTGCACCGATACCACTTTTACAGCCGATACTGGCGATGGTATCGGTACAGCTTTAAACTAGAACACTCCGAGAGCGCATACCTCCGCCAAGCAAGGCAACGGTTACAAAAAATTAAAATTGGCTCTGAGACCATGATTTTTTGTTTCAACATTAAAATTCAATCATTTGTGCCGTTGAACAGAGTTGACAGCTTCAGTAATATTTTAAGATCCATTCATAATTCTTGGTGTTAATCTGCTAAAAACATTCATGAACGGATCAACCTATCATCACCGAAATTTATCATTTATGACTTTTTAACATTATCAACAACTCCTATAAATTTCATAAAGATCCATTGATAGCTTTTTGAGTTATTGTGCGAACAAGCATAAAATTAAAAACAGTGACAAACGAACGAAAAAACAGATCATTACAAAATTTGGCTATTTAATCTTCGTGATATACCTAACAACTCAAAAAACTTTACAAAAATCCATCCTTAATGTTTTGAGTGATGGCATTGAGAAAATTGAGGCAGACAAACGAACAAACACACGGATGGACGGATCTTCCACCAAAATTTAATCGTCTGTTTCTCCTAACATACCCAATCCCTGTAAATTTCGTCAAAATCCGTCCATCACTTTTTGAGTTATTTTGCTGACAGACAGAATAGGAGACAAACAAACTCTACGAAAACAGAACCTCATTGGCGGAGGCAATTAACATTCCTAGTCTAATGAAATTTATGACTTATGTTTACTATATAGTTTGAACTTTACCTAATAAAATATTAAAATTTGGGACGTGGTTTTTTTATTCTGTTGAAGTATACTTCATATCATACAAACTGTTTTTTCTTGTCATGTGTTTGTTACAGCTTGGCATTGCAGTTTTCTAAGGTAAAAAAAAATATTCGTCCAAATGTTTTACGGTATTGACATGCGAGCTTAAATTGGCAATTATTTCCTACGCTATGGGACCAGGCAACCCCAGGGGGCCCGTGTTGGTAACCTCAGCCATTAGCTAGGCCTTCGGTTCGCCTCTCTTTCGTGTCTACTTTGCTTCCTTACTCCTACTTGCTCATGCTTTATTCTGTTTTTCCTCTTCGTTCCCGACTTGCTGTTT
>LQNS02277812.1:2078522-2090692 GCA_001587735.2 Parhyale hawaiensis
TGTTTGGGGGTGTTCCTTTGTCGCTCTTTGGGGCTGCCTCGCCTGCCGGTTACTGACATTCTCAATTGCGCAGTAGCTCTATGCTGGATTTTGGTAGTAATGTAGGCATGTCGTAATATACTTCACGACAGTTTCAGCCAATAATATCAGCTGTGTCAGCCAATACTATTAGCTGACAAATAATAATATTGTTTAGCTAACAAAACTAAATGCTTTATTGTAAAACAATAGCTGCTTTAGCTCATAATATCAGCTGCCTTAGCTCCTAATATTAGCTGCTTCATCTCATAATATAAATTAGCTCCTTCAGCTAGAAATATTAGCCTATGAGCCCCTACCTTACCTGCTAGGGTTTTGCACCTCTGATGCTGGCAATTTTCTCCAGAGGCCAAGCCCCCTTTATCTGTATCCCTCTCTGCTGCAATTCCCTCTTCTTCCGTGGATCTCCCCATTGAAGACAATCAAACATCCGTGCCAGGAGCTTCACTGGATCTACAGAAGCTCGTTTATCTCTGCTGGCACTTAGCCAGGGCTGCGGCGCGGTCACGTTGACATAACTCAGTGACTTTACTTCTAGAACCTCGACAAACTAGAGATGTAATTTCATTCATCAGAATGAAATAGTTGACTCTGAAAATGTTTCTGGATAATATGAAGTATTTGATATCTTACAATAAAAAACCATGGACGTAGCAAAACGTAGCAAAACATATGTAATTTGTTCTCAATGTTTGTCGATAATAATAAACACTCAAATAAAAATATGTTGCTGTTTTATTTATCTGGACTTGCAGAAGTATGTGTTGTTTCTAGATGCGAATATTAAGCATCATGAGGGAATAACTAAACATGCAAAAAACGAAGATAAATTTTGGAGTCATCGCATAGTGTGGCAACTAGTAGGAATATACCGAGGCTGCAGAAGGTATGGCTCCTTCCTGTCGCAAAATAGGTCTTATATCGGAACGACACGTGAGCTGCACTTCGTCGCAACCAGTTGTCAGTGCAAAGGCATTTGTGTCCACGGCATAACGGTCTCTCACGCGGTGTTTGTTTTGCAAATTCTGGCAGCGGACGACAACCAAATCCAAAACTAGCTCATAAATTACATTTTTCAACCCTTGAGTTTAGAAAAATATTCATCTCGTGGGATTTTTGGTCGACGTCAACTATTGCGTGAATAACGAGAATATTCTCCAATTTCCCATTCTTGAATGAAGCGAGGCAGCTAACCGCTTAGGCTCAATAATTGATGTAGTAAAATGTAATAAAAGTAAAATAAAGATAAAGAATTGTTTCCTTGAAGAAGACAACAAGAAGTATGGGATACAACGTGGAAGTTGTGGAGTAAATCGTTTTCTGCGACAGTCACACCTTGACTCGTTTAATATAGGATATTTTGGAACGGTACAGGGGACGTCGACGCGGTCCTCTTCCGCGCGGCTTCCCAATTAGCCGTAATATTGAGAACAGGGTAAGGCTTCGGTTCGCACTGCCGTCGTTCACGACCACTTTGCGTACACGTAAGCTTTCCTGCGCGAGCCACCGCTAAAATAAACACTACCTAAGACTATCCTAACCTAGCCTAACCTAACCTACCCTTACCTAACCTCCTTACCTAACTCTTTAACCTAACCTAACCTTACCTAACCTAACCTGACCCAACTTAACCTTTCTAACGTTACCTAACCTTACTTAACGTCACCTAACGTTACCTAACCTTACTTAACTTTACCTAACCTAACGTAACCTAACTTTATCAGCGATACAGCGAGCAGCGCGGCGCACCAACTTAAACGCCGCTCACACGCACACGATCTGCGTACACAAACCCTCACATAAATTGGTCGCGAACAACGGTAGCGCCCCCGGGGCCCGTCCGCACATGTAGCTGATGTGCGCGTTTGGTGGATTTGCGCGATCGATCGATTGCGCTGCGCGTTTGTTGGATGTTGTTTATTAGGCCGTAATTTCGTTTAAGTTGGACTATATTCGGGTTTAATGTCGGGTAGGTTAGGGGAGGCAAGGACTGTTTTTTTCCATTTAAAAATTTCAACGATCCACCAAACGCGCAGCGCGATCGATCGATCGCACAAATCCACCAAACGCGCACAACATAGCTACCACACCACGCGACGCAACACAAGCGTTTGTATCCGTGCCTCGCGCTGTGCTATTCCTACCGCGTGCGACAGCAGCCGTTCGCACATGTCCCAAACCACGCGATGCAACACCGCTCAACACGTTTGCTTGTAGACAAGATACTACACACGCTGCAACAAGGCTCAACACGGTGCAACGAGACAGAGATCTGGCTCAGTGTTATATTGTCTTATACATTAATAACAGTGATCGGCAAGTTATATTTTGCAATTGAATATATAATATCAACAACGTATTTTGAGTGCTAAATGGAGTCATACCTGACTGTTTTTATTTTGAAATAAAGATGTGCAGCACTATATTTTTTTTTCAACTTTACCGTACACGTTATTAAGCAGTGCTGTGTGTAATTAATATGAAAAACCTAAGTTTATTCAAATGACATTGGATTCTTGCGTGTTTTCTATACAGATCTTGGTGAAATGTTCTTCTACATCAGCGTTTAATCATATGCATCGAAACATTTTTTTTGCAGCTGTTTAAAATTATTGAGGAAAGCAGGTCATTGGAATGGGACAGGAATGAATCAAAACCATATCGAAAACCATGTGATTCTATCTTCAGAATGCCATATTACTCTCGATAAAACTCACTTGATTTATTGCATTTTAAGGACGATAAACTTGACTCTATAAGTGCTTCTGACAGAGGCGGGCATTTGCCGTGTTGAATTCATCTGTTTTTTACAACCCTTTTAGCCAATTCTCTTTCAAAAATTATTCTTCACTAAGCTAAAAAAGTTTGTAGATGCATTGTTATATATATATATATTTGTGCACATATACAGAATGTAGGAGATGTAGTACACTCAAGAGACCAACTGATATGATGAAGAAAAAAATGTAAAATGGTTACTTATTAACGTACTAGCATTTTGTGACGACACAAGCTCATTACCCAGGGTGCACTGCAGCTTTGGCCCTCCGCGTGCGTCAACAACCCTTGGGCTAACCCGAATTTCGACTGATGCTGGGGCCAGACTAGGCAGTTACTCAGGCAACTTGATGCAAGGATACGAGACTCTGACGTCATTTATGCGACTGTATCTATGCTACTGTCGTGTTGAAGTTGTCGCTAGTGACATTTTTTGGAAGATTTAATGATGAAATTTTGATTTTTTTGGTATCGAAAAGAGCTTCTTAAAATACATGTTAAAGGCTTGATCGACGAGACGTAAGGTAGATGGACTGCATGAGGATAGCCTCGATTAATCGGGAGACGTTGGTTCAGACGGGCTGGTTTAGATACGGGTGCTACCTCTGGTTAAATAAGGCAAGTGAAAATATTCGCTAACCGTGTAAATAATTTCCACGTGTGCAGCTAGTTGTTATGATTACGATACAGAAGCGGATGGGAGACCGGGCGAGGGGACATATGTAGTCGCACGCATAACTAGTTGCTGGGACGTGCGGCCTGCGTGTCATTTTGGTACAAGGTTCACGTACTTGGACGATTTGGGCCCTTCTCTACAGTCAGCCTCGTATTTTGCCACGCATTCTGGTAGCTCTAAAATTATCGGCACTTCTGCACAATACCAATGAGTCGGAAACTTTCAGCGTGCGCATTTCAGAACAACAATTAGTTCTATAAATTTCCAGTTTCAATTGATGTAATGCGTTGTTTTAGCGCAATAATAAGCTTTTTCATTAAAGTATACAAGAAAAATAAAAAAACTAACGGAAATTCTTGCTGCATTTACATTATATGTAGCACAGAATTCAATGCTGATAACAATAACCTCAAGTTTATTTTTAGGGATAACTAATTTTCTTTGAACCAATGCAATTGCCTGGCAGACGAAGATTTTGAAGGTTGTTAGGTCGCAAGTGATGTTGGAGTAGAGATCAAGAAGTTCCTGTAGATCTAGTGAAGCCCCTTATTGGTATAGATGTTTGACTGTCTTCAAAGTGGAGATCCACGAAAGTGTGCACGCTATGCATGAATCCTGAAGCTAGCGGGAATACATAAATAGCCGTGTTGCCTCTCGGCCGGCAGCTCCTTCTATTTAGCACTTATCTTATCGGTAACTCACAGCGTAGCTGCAGTGTTGTACATAGCCTTAGCTCGACTCGACCAGTTTACTGAGCAGTGAGCACCAACTGTAACCTTATGGAATATACGAATTGGAGTTTACCATCTATTCATTAACCATATCGGACAGCACCAGTATCCGTACTATTTCTACGATCCTACACTGACTGGGACTCTCGATAAAAGGTAATTCTATTACCGGTCCGCCGTGCCTAAGCTAGACCACAATATTGCCCAAGAGACATTACTCCAAATATTCTCCCGTTCGGGTATAACCCACAGCCCGAACACCACAGTGTCGTCGTACGTCTCATTGCCGCTCCAGTCACCCAGGCACGACGGCACAAAAGGAAAGGGAAATAAATCGCAGCGGGATCCAGATAAAGGGGGCGAAGCCTCAGGAGAACATTGCCGGCATCAGCGGTGCAAACCCTAGCAGGGGAGAAAAGAGAATTGGGGCCTAAACATGTAACATTCTAAGGTACTGTAGCTAATATCATGAGCTGAAGCAGCTAAAATTATAAGAAAACAATTTGCCAGAAAAAACACACAGCACATTTTTTACTGCGAGATTTTCCAAAACACAATTCATCAAGCCACTTGCATTCGCAGTGAAAAAGCTGCTGTTTGTTTCAGCTAATATTATTGTTCATTAGCTTCGAACCTTGACCCTGAGCATGCAGAAGTTTGGTCACCACCATAGAAAATCATCCACCAATCAACGGCCCTAAATTCAATATATCTGTCGTGCGCGAACGGTGGATTTGAGGGATAGATCGATCGCGCTGCGCAAACGATGGATGTTGTAGGTATGAGGCCGTAATTTCGGGTAAGTTGGACTATATTCTGGTTTAATGTCGGGTAGGTTAGGGGAGGCAAGAACTGGTTTCCTTTTTTTTTTCTTTTAAAATTTGAACGATTTATCGTTTGCGCAGAGCGATCGATCGCGCAAATCCATCGATCTCGCACAACATATCGGTGCAGACAAAAATCAAGATCGGTGAAGACGACGACGGTTCCGTCGGAGGAAATGTTTGCTGCCGTCAAGTAATGACGGTGCAGATCTTTAATAGCACTTTAGATACTTCAATGGGAACTAGCAAGTCGCTGCTGGAATTCTTTCATTTGTGTTTCTTTCAGTTCCTCTTTTGGATTCCAAATCTTCCGACCCGTGTGTACCGATCCCGTCCCAGTGTCACGTGTTTTCCCAATGTAAAGTGAACAAAGGACGTTGCCTGTGCTCCGTCGGCTTTGCTCCTTCCGGACCAGGGAGTTAATTTTATTCGCTGAGCAGGACGGACAATGGGAACCTTCCCCGGTGGCACTGTCGTCGTTCACGACGAGTTTGCGTTCCAGTAAGCTTTCCTGCGCTCGTTACCACTAAAATAAATACTACCTTGCCTAACCTAACCTAGCCTTACCTAACCTCATAACCTAACCTTTAACCTAAGCTTACCTAACCCAAACTAACCTAACCCAAACTAACCTTGCCTAACCTTACCTAACCCAAACTAACCTAACCCAACTTAACCTTACCTAACCTAACTTAATCAGCGATACAGCGAGCAGCGCGGCGCGCCAACTAGAACGGCGCTCACACGCACACGATCTGCGTACACAAACACGCACACATCTCCGTCGCGAACGACGATAGCGCACCACCCTTGGTGTGATGCCGAGCATTTTTCACCTCACCACCGAGAGTTCTGCTGGTCTTCATTTTTATTCTAGACCGCACTGTCCGCACATACATTTAGCTACAATAGAAATTGTATATGTTGTGCGCGATCGCGCTGCGCAAACGATCGATCGATCGTTCAAACGCCTAACATAACCTAACCCCATCTCACCATTGACTAAAATTGACACTGCCCGAAATTTTAAAATGGGGAAAAAACAGGCCTTGCCTCCCCTAACCTACCCGATATACTCAGAAATAGGGGGAAAGTTGAAGAAAAACTTTAATTAGGTTAGGTTAGGCATCACGCTTCGCCATATGAAATGTGAATGCAGTGTAATCTTAATTTATTTTAAACATTTTTGGCTAAATTTTAAATAGACATTTTTGGATGTTGCATTTATAGAGCGCAATTAAGGAAAAATGGCCGTGCTACAAGCTTCATGACGTATGTACACACATATACATTTCTCTAGCTTAACATTTACCGCCGGAAAAACTTACTCTGTCGGTTTCTGTGCCGAAATCCACTCCTATCCTATCAGATGTAGCTATTCAACACACCCACCAGTTAAATAAAACTCACATAACCTCCTACCGGCGACACCTCATTTCACGAGACCTAGAATTCACCGGATAGGAGCGGAAATTTGAAAACACTGGAGTTAGCCAATTACTAATATTGAATATACAGTTATTGAACTTGAACTTTTCCAAATTATTTTTTATACATGAAATTGTGAAGTGTCATTATTAATTCTGTTTTTTTTCTTCAATCTGATTGGAAAAACTATGTTACAAAGAAATTATTTGTATTTAATTCGAAACTCTCAACTGTAAGTATTGACTTCTAGGCTGGGCACGAAGCATTCAAGCGGTATCGAAGTTAAAAAAACATTTATTTCTCCCCTTTTTTGGAGCCACGTTGCGGTGGAACTCTTAATCAACCACGCAGCTATCTCCAATGCACACAGGGAGGTATACACGATGTATTTAACATAGCTTATCACTGGACTTAAATTAGATACAGAAAGTGGTTGATAATAATAATCTTAGTACAGATTACACTGCATTCCGGCTCATTGTTTTTCATCTGTTCGGTTAGAGCATACGCTGCCATCGGCTATACATATTTGCCACTCTGTAGCCAGGGCAACCACGTTTACTATTGAATTATCTGATTTTTCTATCTTTCTATGGAGAGTAAAATCAGATCTCTCTGTTCTGACAGTATACGACCTCGGTACATTCATAAGTCGGCAAAATATGTCATTACAAGCCACGCATAGGCTTCCATGGTCTTCTGTTTAAAGTTCGACCAAAGCGAGTTACAGTACATAGGATAGCAATAGCTATGAAACAGTTGACACTTGACCTCTTTAGAGCAGTGACCAAACTTCCTCACTAGCATGTTGCCAACCGCGTGGAGCTTCCGAGTTTCTTTCTCTATATCCTGACTATCACGACAATCATGATCGATTTTTGGCCCAAGTAAGAGAAGTTGTTTACATAAGTGAGCTCTGCACCAGTGAGATATGTCACTAAGTCTGCCGGCAGGTTTGTTTTTTGTTTCCCAGCTTTAATGTAAATACAGACAGTTTTGGCAGTATTATCTTTAATACAAAGTTTACTAGCTTCATTCCCGCAACTTGAAGGTAGTTTTGTAGCCCGCTGGAGTGAGGGAGGGGGGAACAAGGATCATAACATCAGTATAGCTTAGCGCATTTACTGATTTACCATTAACGTGGCACCATTGTCCGGCTGCGTTCAGTTGGGTGTGAATATTGTCAACGAAGATATTAAAGAGAAGCGGGAGAGTAACCCTCCCTGCCCTATGCCATTAGTCATTCCAAACGCTGATGACATTGCTGTTCACCATTTCACAAAGTACTTCTGAGTTTGAACCCAATATTTTAGAGTTGCAACGATGTAATGGGGTATTTGTCTTTCAATTTATACTTCACACTTGAATTGTAAGTAGTGGTGAATACGGTTAAGTGCAGCTGCAGCGTCTAGAAAACAACGGTGCGGGGGATATCCACAACCATTGGAGTGATTTATAGCCCGTTTGAGTGTAAATACATCAATTTCCGTTCCATATTGAGATTTAAAGCCAAACTGGTTATCTGTAGTTATCTTGAATAGCGGCATGCGTGTCTCTAGCATTACCTAGTTGTGCTACTTTAGAAAAAGAAGTAACCATTGCAATGGGTCGATAATTGCTCCTTTCTGTCACTCAATTGGTAGTTTTTAACTGTTGGTTATATTATAACCCTCATCAGATCACCCGGAAGGAAGCCCAAAGTAAACACTTGTTCAAAAATATTGTAAGGAGCGTTACCTGTCTTGGGGGACTATATTTATATGCTTCAGCAGGGATATGGTTTGCCCATGATGCTTTGTTATTCTTTAGATTTGTGAGTGCTCGAGGGACCTCATCATCAGACATGGTGCATTGTTTATTAGGTGAAGTCAAATTATCAAAAATTTCGTCTACAAAACCTACATGATTATTGATAAATGGAAGTCGACTGATATAAAATTTTACCGTTTCGGGATGAAAAATACTATCTGCAGAGAAAAGGAGGAAAAAACCTAAGCTACAATCCATATATAAAAATTTTCTTTATTACTAATCGTTAAGGGGAGCGTGGATGTTGTCGGAGGAAAGTTTAACGCCCAAATGAACGGAGCTGCGAGCAGGGGCTAGATGTCTGCTCCTGTACAGTCGGTAGAATTTAGGCTAAGTATGGACAGTAGAGAGCGGTACAGCCGAGGTCATAATGTTCAGGCTAGGTTTGGTTCTATGTATGCGGAGCTACTCTAATGTTCTGAGCTCGAAGGGATTGAAAGAGTCTATGATGGAAAAATCATTTTTGCTTATGGGATGGTTGTTTTGCTCCGCATGTAGGCGATGGGTTGAATGTGAGGGCTTCGCGAGTGGTAAATCATTACGACTGGATACACCTAAATGTTGGTCAATACGGGCTTGAAAGTGTTGTCCAGTGCTACCTATATATGAGGCACAGCAGGCCTGGTATCGGTAAAGGTAGATAACACTGGACAAAAGTGGTGTGTGTGGGGGGGGGCGGCTTGTCTTTAAATTTGAAATAGGACCCTATTGTAAATGTGTTTTTGTATGAAAATTTAAAGTTGATATATAGGTAGGATTCAGCGAGGAACGTTTTCAAAGTGCTTACTGTGTTAAGAGATGCTTTATTGTAGTATGGAAGCGAGTGAAAGAAGTCCAATTTGCTGACGCACGGTTTGCTGATGCCGGGATCAAGCAGTTTGTCTAGGAACAATTTGCAGTAGTGGTCTAAAAAATCTTGCGGATGGCCGTTATGTTAAAAAAATGTTCGGAGTAAGTCAACTTCGCGAAGCCCTCACATTCTGCCTCTCGCCTACATGCTGAGCAAAACAACCATCCCATCAGCAAAAATATAATTACACTTCAATAGGGAATAATAATTTACTTTGGTTAGAATAATTGTAAAATATTTGAACAATTATAATTTGTGTGAATTGCATGAATAATAATGTTATTTTGTTTTGATACTTCAAGTTAAAACTTCAACGATGAGCGCCGAGGCATCCCTTTTCGTTCATAAAGTTGAAAAAATATGTATGCCTGTATGATCATTCCATTGCTGATTATTCTCGAAAGGACGTGACAGAGCATGGAATGAAATAGCCACGGACATGAATTGGACAGGTTAGTGAAAAGACATCATCCTCCTCGCTTGACATCTTGCCAGATACTGGCACTTCGAACGATCGTGCTCATTCAAGCGCCCTCATTGTCGTACGCTTTGAAGACGCTTCGTGTGCACACACACAGTCGTCAGCGTCGCGACATAGCCTAGTCTGACGCGTCTCTGCCTTGCCGATGACGCATCGCGTCGTGCTCACAGAGCCTTTACTCAGTTAGCTGCATCTTTTCAATAAAGAATTGAAAATTGGAGAATATTATTATTATTAAATCACACCAGACTGGCGACGTGGGAAGGGAGAAACTCCATGAGGTTAACAAACCCCCACGCAACCAGCCCAGCGGGTGGAGAAAACAATAGAATGAGAAGATAAAAGATCCGAGATCACAGAATAGCTCTGTGTACAGATCGTTTAAATCTGCCAAAACCCGCACCAGCAAAGACAGAGCCATCAAGACCATTCCAAATATCCACACACGATGGAAAAAAAAAACGAACGGGAACACTGGCCCGTACGGCATCGTAACGGTTCCAAGGCAAACTCATGAAGAGCACCAGTACGCCGAGTATACCTCACCCGAACAAATGGATCCGCAAGAAACTCAGACAGTGGATGACTGGGGCAGTTATAGATTTTATTCAAAAAACAAACCGCACCGACTCTGTGACGATTCGCCAGATCACAAGGCACAACACCATCCAGCATAAACGCAAAACGCACATCGACGAACCACCTTGTCAAGCAAACACAAATAGCAACCGGCAGCAGAACCCCAGACTACAGAGCGGCGCCCTGGGAACTGCTCTGTTGTTGTTGAGTTGCCTCTAAGAGGGCAGAGTTTGAACACCGCCCTCTATGACCGCATGGAGGAAATTAGTGATGGCATTTGATCCTGCAGACAAGTACTGCAGGCCCAGGTCCACATTACCACCTAAGTGGGGCCGCGCCACAATCAGACCATAGTCCTGTCTGCCTGTTTGTCTATCTGTCTGTCACCAAGATAACTGAAAAAGTTATGAACCAATTTAGATAAAATTTACAGGGCTTGTTAGGTATGTTAGGAGGAACAGATGATCAACTTTTGGTGAAGATATGTTCATCCATTTGTTTGTTTGTTTGTCTGACTCATTTTTCTCAATGCCATAACTCAAAAAGTTATGGATGGATTTTAATGAAATTGACACGAGTTGTTAGGTATAAAACAAAGTGTGAATGACCAAATTTTGATAATGATCTGTTTGTTTGTTCGTTCATGTGTCACTGTTTTTAATTTTATGCTTGTTAGCACAATAACTCAAAAAATTATGAATGGATCTTTATGAAATTTATAGGAATTGTTAGTAATGTTGAAAGACATAAATTATTAAATTTTGGTACAGATCGGTCAGTTTGTTTGTATGTTTGACTCATGTTTGTCATTGCGTTTGTTAACAGTATAACTTAAAAAGTCAGGAACGGATCTTCAAGAAAATTGCACAAGCTGTTATTGGTATCAAAAGGCACAAATGATTAGATTTTGGAGGTTTTACAAAAAAAATTTATGGTTTCAGAGCCAATTTGAATATTTTGCTACCGTTGCCTCACTTGGCGGAGGTATGCGCTCTCAGAGTGCTCTAGTTCAAGTATTGATTAATATTGACAAACTACAGAAATGGATCATATACACCAACCGACTGATTTATTGCTTTTACGGTTTCTTCATTGCGAACTGTCAAATATTGCCTACAATTTTAGCCGACTCTTTAGGGGCAACACATGGAATCGCATCTCTGAGAGATCACAGCTATAGAAGTACAGTCCCTAGATTATATCAACGTGACCGCGCCGCAGCCCTGGCTAAGTGCCAGCAGATGTAAACGAGCTCCTGTAAATCCAGTGAAGCTCCAGGCACTGATGTTCGATTGTCTTCAATGTGGAGATCCACGGAAGGACAGGGAATTGCAGCAGAACGGGATGCAGATAAAAGCGGGCGTAGCCTCTGGAGAGCATTGCCAGTATCAGAGATGCAAACCCTAGCAGGGGTAGGAGAGGTTCAAAGTCTAATATTCTTAGCAACAAACAGCTAATGTTATAAGCTAAAGCAGGAAATATTATGAAATGAAACCGATAATATTACGAGATGAAGCAGCTAATGTTGTTAGCTGACACAACTAATATTATTGGCTGAAACAGCTTTTATTAATGGCTGAAACAGCTGAAACTATTTGCTGAAACAGCTGATATTATTTATCTGCTGCCAACCGTAACCTGGTGCATGTAGAATTCTGCTTACCCCTTTACAAAAACAACATCTCTCGGGCCCTAAATTTAATACTACTCGCTGTACCCGTGAAACTTTCACGGCCTTGCAAGGCCTTTCCCTATCAGAAATTTTCGGTGGAAATACCGATGATTATGGACGGAAAGGTTGTTTTATTGTTGTTTATCGGGATATTTCCGTACATAAAGAATTTTGGTTGATTTTTTTCCATACTTTCCGAAGATTATGTACGGTTTCCCATACATGGCACTGAGGTTGCTTTTCCGCCAAGAAATCATAGAAAACCATGGATGGCTTTCCATCCATATGATCATGATTGTAACT